>CAXBUH010000043.1:225000-229414 GCA_963978895.1 Erpobdella octoculata | reverse complement strand
GGTCGTCATAATATAGAGAAATGGGGGAAATATTTTATATTACTGATAGATATTATTCATTCAAATAAAAGAATAGAATATGCAATGTGGTATGAGACGTGTACCCGGGTTCGATTCCAGGTAAGGGCACGTAATTTCCTTGAGCAAGAAACTAACTCGCACGTGCTCACGTTAACTCAGCGTTTCACCCTTTAGTGGTCGATAAATGAATACCAACTTCGGCGAGTGGTTGAAGTCCTTTGTGCGCTTGTAAAGCTAGCGAGTAGTGTGCGGGGCTGCCAGTGGCGCCATAAACACCGCATACGCCGTTGGTCCTATCTGCAAGCTGCCAACATTGTAAAGTGGCACTCAAAAATGAATGTATTTTAACTTTATTTAAATAAAATGTCAGCAAATAATGGGCTTACGCCAGTATTCCTCGCCAGAAAGATGTTATAATAATAGGTTTATTGGAATCGCTTTATCACGGCCATGTGGAATTCACTAGGATCAATAATAATATACGATCGTTCAATGTATTTCTTAATTTTTCTTTTTACCATCATTTTTGAATACATTTCTTTGTAACATATTAATTATTTATGAGCAATATATTTATAAAAAATGTAAAGCATTTTAGACCGGACATTTTGGTATGCAAAAGGTTGCTTTGCAAGAAGGGGAGAAAAATGATATTGATGATGATGATGGTGGTGATGGTAATGGTGATGGTGATGATGGTGGTGGTGGTATTGATGATGATGATTATGACGATGATGATGATGATGACGACGATGATGATGTTGATGATGATGGTTGTGGTTATGGTGATGATGATGATGATGGCGATTATGATAACCAAGTTGAAAAAATGTCGAAAATTACGAAAGTGAGAATGGAAACAGGAAAAAGAGAAAAAAACAAGAGAGAGAGAAAAATATAGAACGAAAAAGGAGAGAAGTTCAATTCTCAATGGAAAGATCAATCAATCAGAGAAATTTCTACAGCGCCCCTCTTACAAAGCTCAAAGATCACTAAGACTTCGATGGCAGTTTCTCGATCGATTGGAAATTGCGCCGGTTATAATTGATAAAATATTTTATGTTAATGTAACTACACTTGAGTTAAAAATATAATTAATTAATTTGAAGTTCTTTCGAAAAGTTGTAACAGCCCATCACTACTCCTATTTGTTGCTACGCGACATCTATCTACTATTTTAATTCTTATTATTTTTAAATCGATTTGTTGGTTTATTAATAACATTTACTAAAATAAAAAAATATATTTAGAGTTGTAATAAACATTATTCGAAAATGAACAACTTGAGCACAAAAACGTTAAAAAATTTATTGAAAAACTCGCGCAGCCATCTCTGTATGAATTCCATCAAATTATTCCACCCTTCCTATTTTCTTCTGTTTCGACTTTTCATCGCACCTCCTGTATTATTCATAAAAAATTTTATTTATTCATTCATATATTTATTTATTTATTTATTTATTTATTTATTTATTTATTTATTTATTTATTTATTTATTTATTTATTTATTTATTTATTTATTTATTTATTTATTTATTTATTTATTTATTTATTTATTTATTTATTTATTTATTTATTTATTTATTTATTTATTTATTTATTTATTTATTTATTTATTTATTTATTTATTTATTTATTTATTTATTTATTTATTTATTTATTTATTTATTTATTTATTTATTTATTTATTTATTTATTTATTTATTTATTTATTTATTTATTTATTTATTTATTTATTTATTTATTTATTTATTTATTTATTTATTTATTTATTTATTTATTTATTTATTTATTTATTTATTTATTTATTTATTTATTTATTTATTTATTTATTTATTTATTTATTTATTTATTTATTTATTTATTTTTTTTTTTATTTATTTAAATTATTGTTTTATTTTTTGAAAAATTATTTATTTTATTTTATTTATTTTCAAAAAAAAACAGACAGAATTTAAAACGTTTATTAATACAAAACCAAACTCAAAATACATTTTTAGTTTATTAAACATTTAAAAATAGATGTTATTAAAAGGATCAAAAAGAAAAAACACGCACAAATCCAGCATCTTCTGGTGTGGAAAGTTCAACATATGTTTTCAGGTCCAGCAACAAGCCAGGGGGTTTTATATCTTCTTGAAATTCTCTTCAAAAGTCGAAAGTATTGTTATAAAAAAATAAACGTTCTTTTTTACATCTGTTTTTATACAATTTTATTTAAAAAAATTTAAATGTAAGTTTAGTGATAAAAACAAAATGTAAATTGAAAGTATTTGTAAATCAACTCTATTCGAAGTTGTGAATTAATTGCATAAATGAAATGTAGGGCTGGTGCTAACAACATTTTCGAAGGTAGGTCAATTGTGTGTATATTTTAATTGTAGTAAAATAAAGCTGTGTATTTAATGAGAATAATCTTTTTATATAATCGCCCAGCCTCACTCACTCACTCACTCACTCACTCACTCACTCACTCACTCACTCACTCACTCACTCACTCACTCACTCACTCACTCACTCACTCACTCACTCACTCACTCACTCACTCACTCACTCACTCACTCACTCACTCACTCACTCACTCACTCACTCACTCACTCACTCACTCACTCACTCACTCACTCACTCACTCACTCACTCACTCACTCACTCACTCACTCACTCACTCACTCACTCACTCACTCACTCACTCACTCACTCACTCACTCACTCACTCACTCACTCACTCACTCACTCACTCACTCACTCACTCACTCACTCACTCACTCACTCACTCACTCACTCACTCACTCACTCACTCACTCACTCACTCACTCACTCACTCACTCACTCACTCACTCACTCACTCACTCACTCACTCACTCACTCACTCACTCACTCACTCACTCACTCACTCACTCACTCACTCACTCACTCACTCACTCACTCACTCACTCACTCACTCACTCACTCACTCACTCACTCACTCACTCACTCACTCACTCACTCACTCACTCACTCACTCACTCACTCACTCACTCACTCACTCACTCACTCACTCACTCACTCACTCACTCACTCACTCACTCACTCACTCACTCACTCACTCACTCACTCACTCACTCACTCACTCACTCACTCACTCACTCACTCACTCACTCACTCACTCACTCACTCACTCACTCACTCACTCACTCACTCACTCACTCACTCACTCACTCACTCACTCACTCACTCACTCACTCACTCACTCACTCACTCACTCACTCACTCACTCACTCACTCACTCACTCACTCACTCACTCACTCACTCACTCACTCACTCACTCACTCACTCACTCACTCACTCACTCACTCACTCACTCACTCACTCACTCACTCACTCACTCACTCACTCACTCACTCACTCACTCACTCACTCACTCACTCACTCACTCACTCACTCACTCACTCACTCACTCACTCACTCACTCACTCACTCACTCACTCACTCACTCACTCACTCACTCACTCACTCACTCACTCACTCACTCACTCACTCACTCACTCACTCACTCACTCACTCACTCACTCACTCACTCACTCACTCACTCACTCACTCACTCACTCACTCACTCACTCACTCACTCACTCACTCACTCACTCACTCACTCACTCACTCACTCACTCACTCACTCACTCACTCACTCACTCACTCACTCACTCACTCACTCACTCACTCACTCACTCACTCACTCTATAAATCCGTTACAAACGCAGAAATAACTTAACGAGGTCAACCATTATTAAGCACGTCATTAAGCATCAATTAAGTATCATAAGGCATCGCATCCACAAGTTATTGCACACACACATTTACACATAAACAAACAAGCGGTCTAGCAACGTGGTTTTTGACGTCTAAAGTATTTAATCAATGGCAGTGGCATATAACTTTTGGTATTTGGTATTTACGTTGCCTAGTAGTGCAGCTATAATCAATTCGTGTATCTATAATATTTAAAATGCAAATTTTCTTTCTTCTTACAACAATTATCAAATTTATTTGAGAACAAACGCATCTTTTAATAAAGTATATTCCTGCCGTGCATATTTCTATTGGAATACTGTTTGTGTGCATTTACGCTGCATGTGATCGCGTACAGATTAAACCAGCATGCTGTGTGTGTGGGTTCACTTGCAGGCATAAACCATGCAGTTTTATATTATATTCTAGTAGTGCCCGTCGCGGCTTCGCTCGCTTGAAATTAGAGAATTTGAAATATGCATCCACATTTGAGTACTGCACAGGCCGATTTTTTAAAACCCAACTCGGCCCGCCTCATTAGCCAAAATTACCGGCCCGGCCCAGCCAATCTAATTTTGGCTCGGCCCATTTTTACAGGTTTACAATCTTTTAATACTTGCCGAAAA
>CAXBUH010000043.1:0-220000 GCA_963978895.1 Erpobdella octoculata | reverse complement strand
CATTATCATTATCATTATCATTATCATTATTATTATTATTATTATTATTATTATTATTATTATTAATTTTTTAGTACATTATTTTTATCATTAAAATATATGTAATGATTGATAAATAATTAATTTTTCTCATCTACTAATGGTACAATTATGTCAATTTAGAATTATTGCCCCAATTACAACTCGTAAAGCTGCAACGTGATTGAAGCTTGCACGTAAAAACTGAGGACGATTTTCATGATTAGAGCTTAAGTACATATATAAATCGTACAGTTTCTATTTAAGTACATTTGTAAACGTTATGTGTGGTTAATATCAATTAAATATAACTTATATGGTTGAGTACAGAAACGGATTCATCTTTTGAGTAATCTAAGCAATATTGAATGTTCGGCGTTGGGATTTTTGAAGTATGGAAGTAATCAGAAATCATTTTTTTAGAAACGATTTTATATTGGACTTATGATAGTCTATTTATTGGGGGTCCCGAGTGTTTATTTTTGTTCAAAGCATTTGTAAACAAAGTTGAGTTTGGTTGCAGAGAATGGATTCATGTCAAACTCTAATTTAATATTTATTCGATTTTATTATTATTAGTGATAAGCCGACAACACAAACAAGATGTTTAAAAGAGAAATATATTGATAAATAAACACATCGCAACATGTCAAAATAAATACAATCTTTTTAAAAGGTCATAGAGTATTTTATTACAATTACAGAGGTTATGCAACATTTTACTACAATTACAAAGGTCATATATCTTATTACAATTAAAAAGGTCATTACCACGCACTCCTCTTAAAGACAATACGCGGCTGGTTGAGAGTAGACAATTCTTGTGATATTAATCAACTCTTCATTAATAACACAAATTGCGTCAAAGTTTAATGTATATAGATATATAGTTAACTAACGATACAATTCTAGCAAACAAGCAATTCGACTTAAATTATCTCTACAAGCTTTCCGTAACAACTGTCAACACCTAATGCAATTCTCGTTCGTTTCGTCGTTGTCCTATAGCAATTTTTTTTATAATAGTTTATAGTTCTTTACACCAGGTGTTTTAAGACTGAAGTCCTAGAGCAAGTCTGTAGCCCCTTTATATATCAATAAGTCACGTGACCCACTCGGAAGTTCACACGAGCCAATCAATCTATATATATAAAAGAACATGTCCTGACTGACTGACTGACTGACTGACTGACTGACTGACTGACTGACTGACTGACTGACTGATGACTGACTGATAATCAACGCCGAGCTCAAACGCCTCATCCTAGGAACGTGAAATTTGGAACTTATATTACTTTTATAGCGTAAACATCCGCTAAGAAAGGATTTTTGAAAATTTTGCTCCTGAGGGGAAAAAACTGGAAAACAAACTTTTTTCTAAAACAATGTATATCTCGAAAACCAAAAATGAGATTTTGAAATTTGGTATATAGATTCTTCTTAAAAAATAAAAAAATACGTGTTTCACCATTTTTTGAAAATTCGGTTTTTCGGACCTCAAATGTGGGTTGGAAAATTGGGTTATTTGGTTTTTAAAGTAGCTGCAACTCAAAAACTGTGAATGCTACAGGAGTAAAAATTAGTATTTAGTTTCTACTCCAAAAATAATGAAATACGTGTTTTAGCATTTTTTGAAAATTTGATTTCCAGGACTTCAAATGTGGGGTGGAAAATAGGGTTATTTGTTTTTTAAAGTAACTGCTACTCAAAAACTGTAAATACCACAGATTTAAAAATTAGTATTTAGTTTCTATTCTAAAAATAAAGATATACGTGTTTCACCATTTTTTTATAAATTTGGTTTCCAGGTCCTTAAATTTGGGCTGGACAATAGGATTACTTGGTTTTTAAAGTAGCTGCTACTGAAAAACTGTAAATGCTACACAAGTAAAAATTAGTATTTAGTTTACTCTAAAAATAAGGATATATGTGTTTCACCATTTTTTGAAATTTTGGTTTTCAGGACCTCAAATGTGGGGTGGAAAAAAGGTTTCTTTGGTTTTCAAAGTAACTGCTACTCAAAAACTGTGAATGCTACAGATGTCAAAATAATATTTAGTATTTACTCAAAAAATAATGATATAAGTGTTTCAACATTTTTTAAAAATTTGGTTTCCAGGACCTCAAATGTGGGGTGGAAATAAGTTTTGTGCCGGTTAAAAGTAGCCAAGTCCAGTTTATCACCGGTTGGGCCAAGCCGTTGTTTTAGAGTCTTCACACGGGCCAGGCCAAACCTTAAATCAAAGTGGGACGGGCCGAGGTTTTTCAACAAGTATATAGATATTTTAGTGATTTTAGGGTCTTCAGATGGGCCGGGCCAAACCTGGTCAAGGTGGGACGGGCCGAAGTTTTTCATCAAGTATATAGAACTTTTAGGCCTGTAAGAATGGGCCGGGCCTAATTCAAACGGGCTGTTCCGGGCCAGGAGTTTAGGTTTTTAAAACGGGCTGGGCTAAGTTGTCGACGGGCCGAGCCGAGACCTAAAAAATTGATCTCTACTATGGATGCACGGTTCAAACTCTCTAATTTCATGCGAGCGAAGCCGCTACGGGCACTGCTAGTTCAAAATACAGTATCACCAGCACCCAGACATAGCCAAATAATCATTACAATTCAAATCAGCCTGTTATTTTTGAACGGCTTATTTAATATATATTACAATGCTTATTTAATATGTAATACAGAGCTTATTTATTATGTAATACAAAGCTTATTTAATATGTAATACAGAGCTTATTTAATATCTATTACAGCGTTTATTCGTTAAATATTACAAGGCTTATATAGTATTATTACAAAGCTTATATAATATTATTACAGGCTTAAACTAAATAACTCAGCTAGTCTATATTATTGTACTTAAAATTACGTTTACACAGCATTTTCAATTTCAAAGACGTTTTTGAAAAAATCAAAAATGTGTCAATTTCAAAATCAAGTTTACTTTTCTGGTTAATTAATTTCTAAAAATAAAAAAACCAACCTGAAATTGAAATAGTACGACGTGGTCTAGTATCAAAACATACATACAAAATTTGATTTTTTTTGGAATGTACGTATATTATAGTTTTTTGTAGCTGATGTGTAAAGATTTGTTTTGGTTCACAAAAAATAGTCCACTGTCCAATAGGTCAAACTTATGCCAGCATGATTTTGATCAACTAAAAATGGATTTGAATTTGACAGTTTTTTTGTCATATCTTATATTATAATATGGAACGGTATAAAATTATTATTGTAGCACAAAAATTAGAGCACTATTAAACTAACTTATTGGCAGTAGAAAAAGACTTATAGCTTATTCCAGCACACCTCTGTCAATGACTGAGTAGAACTGCTGTGTTGATATTCAAGCTTTTATTAAACACACGAATTTTGACTAATATAGACAAAATGTTTATAATAAAAACTCATTTTCTAAAAACTGGTTTTAATTTAAATAGAAAAGGTATTTTTATGTTCTTTATATTAACTTCACCGCCGGTTTTGCTTGTTCGATTGTTTGCAAACCTTAAAAATGAAAATTAACAAACTCCCCGTCATCCAATCAAGCTAATATTTAAAAAGTTATATTTCTAAATTTATATATATATTGTTTTAAAAACAATTGCATTTAATAAAAAGCCGAAAAATCTGATTTGTGAACAAAAAATTATTTTTTACGGTGTGCTTGTTTTGGTTTATTTCAAGCAAAATTGTAATTAAAAACACTAAACTAAACCGTGATTTACTGAAAGCTTGCATTAATTGGAAAAATTGCTTTTAAGCAATTTATCAAAGTGCGTAGGATTATAATTGTGAAAAATCCGTTAATATGTTACCGTGAAAAATAAGCATTTTTCGTTTAAAAACCCCAGCAAGCATGTCCCGTTGTATTCTGTCTCTCTCTAATACAACCACGTGCTTTCTACTACTACAAAACTCAACATTTATGTATACTTATAAAAACACTTCCACACCTGCAGTGTGGTTTCTATAAAACATTCTAGTCTAAATAATTGCTTGAAATAAGAAATATTTTTGACCAAATCGGAATAACACTTTGATTTCCGCTAATTTAACTTTTCCAGGTTTCAACTCATTTTGACAATCTTCACCTGAATATCTAAAAAAACTTCTATATTTATTCTTCAATTTCGACAGAATTATTTTTTTATTTTTGAGCTTATATTTTTATATTAAATAAATTATTTATTAGAATCAATCAGTATTTTAAGTATTAATCAGTATTTTAAGTATTAATCAGTATTTTAAGTATTAATCAATATTTTAAGTATCAATAAATATTTTAAGTATTAATCAATATTTTTTAGTAATAATTAGTAAATTATTTTGTTCGTTCTTTCAGTCCACAAACACGCCGGACCAGGTTGCTATCGGTCCATGGGTGCTGTTGAACGACTCGCAGAAACCGGAAATTCGGTCAACATCTGCAACAGCATCATTTCCGGTTACGTCAAAGAACGCATGCGCAGTTCTGTCGGCTTTTTTAATTCATTAAATTGTTTTTTAGCTTTGAATAAAAATTAAATTTTATTTTAAAAGTAATTTTTAATGCCTGCATGTTTTTAAACGAGTAAATATTTATTGTTCTACTCAAAGTTATAATAAAAAAATGTTGAATGACAGAAAGAAGCAAAAACTTTAAAAGGTATCCTCCGTCCGTCACCATGCCACCGTCAAATCCCCCCATCGCTTCTGATGCTCGAATGCACCGACCGATCAGAACCTCCTACATGGACTGATCTCATCACCCGTCAATCATTTGACCAGCCCTACTGCACGATACGTCACAATCGAGTCATTTCAAACGCCGACCAATCGCGTGTGGGGTCATTACCAAATCACGCCCCAAAACCACCTCCTCCTTACTTTCCAAAGCAAAACCCAAAACCTGTTCCGAAAAGAACTTCGTCGATTGGTTCCTCGAAGCAACAGGCAATAAGATCATCAGGTACGGCAGGTATGTACCCCATCAACTTCAGTACTGTTCCCAGACGTCAGGGACACAACCGGCATGAAGCGAGAATGCAGTCACATCCTGACGAAGTTCAACTAAGAGAAGAACACGACGAACAAAACAGAATTCTTGTGACCGCCATTTTATAACTGCCAAAAACGAAAAAACTTCAAAACAAAGATTTCTTTACACTAGAGAATGGCGTCCATCATTTGTAATGTGTTTTTTTGGTATTATGCTGGATAAATGTACAACATTGTTCCCTGCGCTTAATGCATTTTTGAAAAGGCAATAAAGTCAAACAGAAGAAGAAAAAGAAGAAGAAGCTGATCGTCGATTGAACGGAAAGCACACAGTAATTCACAGAGTAATGCACAGTGTAATTCACAGAGTTCCGCAATTCTTTTTGCTTTGCCGTGAACGATTTGGTCAGTTATGCGTCGAAGAAGACGAAATATTTATTTGATTCCTCTTGATTACTGTAGCTAGAAGATGCTTCGCACTTGTTAACCTCAACAACGTTAAACGATGTGTTTTTTAATCAATTTATGTGTAATCTTATTTACTAACTTATTTAGTTGTCCTATGTGTTTATTAATTTCCAGAATTCCTGTTTGTTATGAACCACCGTTATTCCGATTCGTCGTGACATAAAGCACTGTCTGTGATGATGGTGACGGTAGTGGTGATGGTGATGATGATGATGATGATGATGATGATGATGATGATGATGATGATGATGATGATGATGATGATGATGATGATGATGATGATGATGATGATGATGATGATGATGATGATGATGATGATGATGATGATGATGATGATGATGATGATGATGATGATGATGATGATGATGATGATGATGATGATGATGATGATGATGATGATGATGATGATGATGATGATGATGATGATGATGATGATGATGATGATGATGATGATGATGATGATGATGATGATGATGATGATGATGATGATGATGGTGATGGTGATGGTGAATGTGATAAGGATGATGATGACGATGACGATGACGATGACGATGATGATGATGATAATGAGGAGAGTGGTGGTGATGGTGATGATAATAGTGATTTTGATGGTGATAGTGATGTTGATGGCGATAGTGATGTTGACGGTAATAGTGATGTTGATGATGGTGGTGATGGGAATGGTAATATTGGTGGTGATGTTAACATTGATGGTGATGATGATGGTGATGGTGACGGTAGTGGTGATGGTGGTAGTGGTGATGATGATGATGATGATGATGATGATGATGATGATGATGATGATGATGATGATGATGATGATGATGATGATGATGATGATGATGATGATGATGATGATGATGATGATGATGATGATGATGATGATGATGATGAAGGTGGTTTTGGTCGGAGTATAGAGTGTTTTGGTTATGATTATTATGATTGTAGTAGCGCTGTGGTGATGATGATAACGATGATTGTGGTGATGATGATATTGATGGTGATGATAATGATGATTACGACGAAGATGGTGATGGTAACAATATTGTTACAATTTTAAGCCTATGGACTAATAGCAAAGTGCGGTTTAGTTTATAGAGCCCTGTCAGACTCGTTTAAAAGTATTATACCTCGACCAGCCCCACCAGATTGAGAAAAACGCCCAAATATTTACTAGCACTGCAAGAGCTAGCTTTTTCAATGCTTTCACAAAGCGTTTATAGCAGTATTTATACTTCAGTTCAAAAATCTTATCAAAATTTTGAGGTTTGTTAATGGTCAATCCACGCAATGAACCACCATTTTTTTTACCCGGATTGGTTGCGGCATGGCTCTATCGTAGTTGAACGTTGTAAGTTTGTTTGATTGTTGACATGGAAGACATGCTGTTTACAGTGCAGACAGGAAATAGATATTGGAAATGCTTGGCTTGTTGAAAACCTATGTGAATAGAATTCTGCCGACCAATCAGAACGTTTCATTCGTCCAGCGGTTTATTTTAGTACCATGTAGCATCATCGAATAGAAGTTGAGAAAGCTGCTTTTGTGTTTGTCTCACAAATTTTAGTCGTAATTTATTATAATTCCGTCGTAATTTATGTTAATTATTATTAAATGGTATAATAACCCTCATTTCTATGCTGCTTGTATATACCAAACTATATTTACATAATGTGGTTTAAAACATCAAATTATATCTGTAAACACATGCAGCCATAGGTGGGAAAGAGAGAAAAAGAAAAAAAGAGGGAAGGGAGAGGGGTTAGTTGTGAATTTATTTTTCATGAATGAATTTATGAAGCCTCTCCCCAGCAACTTGTTAATATTCAAAAGATCATAAATATGCATGAGATGACCGAACGGAAATGAAGTCAGGTATCCGTAATGGGAGTATTCTCTATCGATCATTATGCGTCTACGTAGTCTTATATCTATGTGTGTAATTATGTATGTTTTTGAGATGATGTGTCAATATATTAGTGTATATGTTTGTGTCGGTGTCAACTTAATAAATCAACGTATGCGTCAACATTTCAATTTTCAGTCGACAATTTAGACGAAATTAATTGGAAAACTTAAAAAAGTAGGAAGTTTGATTCAACGTATTTCTTTCCATTTTGAAAGTTCATTTCAGATCATGTGGCCTTTTGCAAAGCAAATTTATGTATACTATTTTCGAGAACTTGCTGGGAATATAATTTTAGTCGCTGAATCATAACTGAAGGGCCCACATTTTCTCTCTTTTACTTTTGTCTCTCTCTTTCTTTCTCTCTCTCTCTCTCTCTCTCTCTCTCTCTCTCTCTCTCTCTCTCTCTCTCTCTCTCTCTCTAGAGCTCTTCCTTTCTCTTTCCTTCCCTCTTTTTCTTCGTCTTTCTCTCTTTATTTCTTTCTTTCTTTCTTTCTGTCTGTCTTTCTTTCTGACTATCTGTCTTTTTCACCTTTTCACAGTATTCATCGTTGCCACCGCCATTTTGTGTGCAAAACCGTCAGGACTTGTCATGGAGATTTGTCGTCATAATATAGAGAAATGGGGGAAATATTTTATATAACGGATAGATATTATTCATTCAAATAAAAGATAGCGAAATACAAAATGTCGGCATGTAATGAGCTTACGCCAGTATTCCTCGCCAGAAAGATGCCATAATAATAGGTTTATTGGAATCGCTTTATCACGGCCATGTTGAATTCACTAGGATCAATAATAATATATGATCGTTCAATGTTTTCCTTAACCATATTATATATGTATAAACAATATTATATATATATATATATATATATATATATATATATATATATATATATATATATATATATATATATATATATATATATATATATATATATATATATATATATATATATATATATATATATATATCGTATCTGTCCGTTCTTTGGAAACAAGCTACTATAGTACAGATACAGATTTTAAAAAAGCCGTCCCTGAGCAAGTGGCCGTTGCTCTTACCAGCCGTTCTTGAGGGTGCCGCTCTAGGGGACTTACCGTATATATATATATATATATATATATATATATATATATATATATATATATATATATATATATATATATATATATATATATATATATATATATATATATATATATATATATATATATATATATATATATATATATATATATATATATATATATATATATATATATATATATATATATATATATATATATATATATATATATATATATATATATGAATAGTCCAAATTTCTGACCAACTGGCTCCTTCGGATAGTGCTGCCACGTAAACACCTAGTTTATGGTGACCCGTCAAATGGGCCCCAGACAGAAGGGCCCCGACCAAAGGGCCCCGACATTACGGCCCCCGACAAATGGGCCCCGACAAATAGGCCCCGACAAATGGGCCCCGTCAAAACGACCCCGTAAAAAGAGCCCCGACAAATGGGCCTCCGACAAAACGACCCCCGTCACAACGGCCCCCGACAAAAAGGCCCCCAACATAAGGGCCCCGACAAAATGGCCCTTAATTTTTAGATTACATCAAAGTGTTTACGTTATTTTTTACAAACTTTTTACAAACTTTTTATAAACTTTTTACAAACTTTTTACAAACTTTTTACAAATTTTTTACAAACTTTTTACAAACTTTTTACAAACTTTTTACAAACTTTTTACAAACCTTTTGCAAACTTTTTTTTGCAAACTTTTTACAAACTTTTTACAAACTTTTTACAAACTTTTTACAAACTTTTTACAAACATTTTTACAAACCTTTTACAAACTTTTTATAAACTTTTTATTAACTTTTATTTAGGTTACAATCTCTGTTTGTGTGTGTTTGTGTATGTTTGTGTGTCTTTCTCTGTACGCAAAACTTCCAATTAGCTAGGAAGCTGAAACTTTCAGCATAGCTTTATATTGGACGAAAATACATGACTCAAGTAAAAAAAACCAATTTAATTTGAACATCTTTGGTATTTCTAAATCGAGTGTATTTGAAATCAAAGTTTGTGTTGAAAAACTAGTTTTTCTTTTACTTGTTTACAAGATCAGATTAAAATGGATAGTTCTTACATGATTGTAATATTCACACTATTTTCTGAAGGGTCAGCTGTTGATCAAATTAGTGAATGCAGGCTTATCAAAAACTATTAAGATAATTTCATGTTTGATTATTGAAAATAAAAAATTTTTGTTTTTTTAATGATGACTAGCGGTCACTTTCCCACTCCCAGTCACTTTCCAGTTCCTGGTCGCTTTCTCGCTCCCGGTGTCTTTCCCGCCACCAGTAGCTTTTCCGTTCGCGGTCGCTTTCCCGTTCTCGATCGTTTTCCCGCTCTCGGTCGCTTTCCCGCTACCGGTTGCTTTCCTGCTCCCAGTCGCTTTA
Source organism: Erpobdella octoculata (assembly GCA_963978895.1). Classification (NCBI taxonomy): domain Eukaryota; kingdom Metazoa; phylum Annelida; class Clitellata; order Hirudinida; family Erpobdellidae; genus Erpobdella; species Erpobdella octoculata. The sequence continues at coordinate 210,155 of CAXBUH010000043.1, read as the reverse complement.
CGGCTTCCGATCGCTTTCCCTCTTGCTCTCCTCTTCCTAGTCGTTTTCAATTTCCCGCTTGCTCTTTCGTTCTCGGTCGCTTTTCTGTTTTCGCTTGTTTTCCCGTTTATTCTCTAGTTCCAGTTTCCGCTCGCTATCCCGCTCCCGCTCCGCTCATTTTGTGACCAATTTTAATTTTTTTCCCAAAAACTTTCCTCTATTGATTCTCAAAGTTGTGTGAAAATTTCATTACGATCGGATGAATGGTGTAACAATGCATAAAGAACATACCCACACACACACACACTCAGACAGTCATTTTTATATATACAGATTAATAATTCTGTTTAATAATTTTTGTGCTTTATAATATTTTTCACTTTTTCGGTTTATATATTTTTGTCAAATTACAATTAATCATGAAAAAAATAATTACAAAAAATTATTTTTAATAAATAACTAAAAGAAAGCAAATATTACATATGATATTCATATGTAAGTACACTAATATACAAAAAAATCTCGGCTATAAAAAGTTTCAAGCAATGCGGCCAAGAATGCGGGCCTTTTTTAAAAAGTTTGTAAAAAGTTTGTAAAAAGTTTGTAAAATGTTTGTACAAAGTTTGTAAAAAGTATGTAAAAAATTTGTAAAAAGTTTGTAAAAAGTATGTAAAAAGTTTGTAAAAAGTTTGTAAAAAGTTTGTAAAACGTTTGTAAAAAATATGTAAACAGTTTGTAAAAAGTTTGTAAAACGTTTGTAAAAAGTTTGTAAAAGTGTGTAAAAAGTTCGTCAAAGTTTGTAAAAAACAACGTAAACGCTTTGATGTAATCTAAAAAGTAAGGGTCCTATTGTCGTGGCCCTTATGTCGGGGGCCTTTTTGTCGAGGGCCGTTGTGACGGGGGTCGTTTTGTCGGAGGTCCTTTTGTCGGGGCTCTTTTGACGGAGCCTTTTTGACGGGGCTCATTTGTCGGGGCCCATTTGTCGGGAGCCGTAATGTCGGGGCCCTTTTGTCGGGGTACCCCTAGTTTATATTTGTCTATTTAGCAGACTAAAATTCACATGCCTTTATAATATTTTAAAGTTATTCAGTAACCAATGTGTTGGTTATTATTATTATTTGTTGCCAGGGTGCACAAAAAACAAACAAAATCAAAAAAATATTTGACCAAATCCTCTTTTCGAGTTTCTTTCTTTTATTTTTGTTTTCACCTCCTCTCAGTCCATCTCGTTAAGAAGAGCACTTGTTGGGTTCTCCACAGAAACAATTCGACGTCGTTTGTTATGGTAGAAGCCAAACAATCGCACTCGTCTGCTTCTGCAGATCTCTCTCTTTCTTTCTTTCTTTCTTTCTTTCTTTCTTTCTTTCTCTTTTTCTTTCTCTCTCTCTCTCTCTCTCTCTCTCTCTCTCTCTCTCTCTCTCTCTTTCTCATATCTTCTCTTTTCTTTCCCTTTTTTCTGTTTTTCTTTAGGGAACTAATAGTGCATCGAGAAGAGAAAATGATTTTTGATTTCTGCGATTCCCGGGCACATGTGTCATATTTTAAGTGGATGGGTTATATTTTATGTGTGTGTGTGGGTGTGGGGGGCGGATGGACTGTGCTTTATATGCGGCTGCGTTGTATTTGATGCGGTTATGCTATATTTTATGAGAGAACATGTTGGATGAGGAGCAATAAATAATAAGGATGACTGGTGTGCGAGGCAACACGTATTTCAATGCATTTCTATAAAATTGAAATAAAACAAAAGAATGAGAAGTAAGTATGGAAAGAGACGATGAAGAGGTATATGCGTTCAAACATACATACATACATACATACATACATACATACATACATACATACATACATACATACATTTTTTTTTTTTTTTTTTTTTTTTTTTTTACAAATTTATTTATAAAAAAAAAATCACAATTTCGACAAAAAACAAATAAGGGGCAACAGAAAAAGAACAAATGTTCCTGCGAGACTGTAACCCTGTACATAAAATTGAAAAAAAAGTAAAAATTTACAAAAGAGCAAATATCTTCACTGAATTGATATGAAGTCTTTCAAAGTCTTGTGCAGCAGGTAATTTTTCAGAGAAGCCTTGAATGAGCTGAGAGAACTTTTGTTGATGTCATGCGGCAGAGAATTCCAGATCTTAGGACCAACAAATTTTATCGAGTGCATTCCAAGTGTCGACCGGATCAATCCTGAACGGAAACAGTGTTTAGAACGCACAAAATGGTTGTGAACTTCTTCTGCTTTATAAAAGTGACTCGTTGAATATTGGGGTGAAAGATCATGTGCATACTTATACATGTAAATTGCTGATTGATATAGACAGACTTGATCAATTGTCAACAAATGGTTGTTTATCCGAGTGGTTTTGGTTGAATGACTCCTGGGCAGGTGAAAAATTGCTCTAATAATACGTTTTTGTAGAATCATTATTTTCGTTATTCGACTTCTGTAGTTGATACACCATATAAAATTACAATAGTTAATGAAAGGATATATTAATGAAAAGTACAGTGTCAGCAAAACCTTGCTAGGAAGAAACCACGAAAGACGATGAATTATACCTGAATGCAGGGAAACTTTTTTGAAAACATAGTTTACATGATGAGCCCATACATACATACATACATACATACATACATACATACATACATACATACATACATACATACATACATACATACATACATACATACATACATACATACATACATACATACATACATACATACATACATACATACATACATACATACATACATACATACATACATACATACATACATACATACATACATACATACATACATACATACATACATACATACATACATACATACATACATACATACATACATACATACATACATACATACATACATACATACATACATACATACATACATACATACATACATACATACATACATACATACATACATACATACATACATACATACATACATACATACATACATACATACATACATACATACATACATACATACATACATACATACATACATACATACATACATACATACATACACACACACACATACATACATACATACATACATGCATACATACGTTAAGAAAATATTGATGGAAAGAATTCAAAGTTGAGAAATAGAAAAAAATGAGAAAGAAATGGAGAAATGAGAAAGGAAGAAAGAGAAGTTCTAGGGGAGCCTTAGAGACGAATCGCCAGATGTTATCTGCTGCGTGTTTATTACGACGCAAGCTGGAACTTCTTGAGAGGATCAGTTCCATGTGAGACCGTATGTGGTAGGCATTTGTGCTATGTACATATCTTTGTGTTATGTATGTACGTTTGTGCTATGTTTGTACATTTGTGCTATGTACGCACAATTGAGTTATGTACGTACATTTGTGCTATGTACGTACATTTGTGCTATGTATGTACATTTGTGCTATGTATGTACATTTGTGCTATGTATGTACATTTGTGCTATGCATGTACATTTTTGCTATGTACATACATTTGTGCCGTGCATGCACATTTGTGCTATGTACATACATTTGTGCTTTGCATGCACATTTGTGCTATGTACGTACATTTATACTATGTACAACGTATTTAAATGAGATATGTGTATTCAATGTGTAGATTGAAGTAGGCAGTGGTAATTTTATTAAAGACGTTGATAAATAATATTACATTAATTACTTCTTCAGAAAATCAACATCAACACTGACACGTAAGCAACAACATACATGATTCTGTTCACCATTTTGTCGCCTGCTCAGGTTGTTCATTCAACGTGAATAGAAATTGAGCGTGTTTGTGAGTTAGTATGTGCATATGCGTGTTAGTGTAGGCTCAAAACACGATAGCAAGATTTGCCATATGAAAATCAATTAAATAAATAATTGGTAGTTTGAACAGGTAAGTAACTTCTCCGAAAAAAATCGACTGATAGAAAATATTGACAAATTTATGTTTATTGATTGCATATAATAAATTTATTTTTTTCACGCTGAAGAAATTAAAAGCCTTCATTGTAAACATTATTATTATTATTGTTATAATTATAATTATAATCATAATTTTATATTAAGTAGTTTTATATTAATTATAATTATAATTATTATTATAATAATATTAATATTAATAATAATAATAATAATAATTATTATTATTATTATTATTATTATTATTATTATTATTATTATTATTTTTTTTTTTTTTTTTTTTATTAATTTTTTTATTATTTTTGTTATTGATTTAATATAATATATTTTAATATATCATAATTTAACATATTAAATATAATTTTTTATATGATAAATTATATGTCATTAGTTTTAATTTTTTTTTGAAAATGTAGAAAATTAGTTACTTAACCTATAAAAAAACGTTTTTTCACATATCTTTTAAATTTCTGAATTCGGCAATTTGTTGTTTTATTCAAATCATTTTTTATGATTCAAAAGTTTTATAAATTTTGATGATTTTATTAGAAAACTCAGAACATAGAATTAATATTTTTCAAAGACCTAAATTAAAATATAATATTTCAAAGACCTAAATTAAGATATAATATTTCAAAGATCTAAATCAAAATATAATATTTTAAAAACCTAGATTAAAATATAATATTTAAAAAAATAGTAAAATTTAATAGAAAACAATGTCATCAGGAACGAGTTTATATTCGAAATTTTATCTTGATTGGATGACGGAAGGTTTGCTTATTTCCACTTCCAAGATTTATCCAAAAGCAAAAAAGAAAGAAGAAAAAAAACATAAGAAAAAACTGCGGTAAAGGTAATATAGGTGAGAAAATTTAAAAATTACTCAACTTTATTAGTAATTAAATTATTATTGTATTTTTGTAACTATCAAGTAAACCAACAACAACAACAACTTTAAAACATAAAATTAAATTTTTTTTTTCAAAAGGTACAAATAAATTATTTTCAAAAGATTTTGATTTACGTGTGAAGTTGTTTTCATAGAACTAATTATTTATTTAATCAAATCAAATCGAACCCGGAATTTTAAAAACCATCTCTGGTATTACTCTAATTGTATGCCTAATGATCCGTCTATCAGTCATTTTTTGCCTCCATTCAACCACCGATTATTATTACACACGTTCATCCACCCTGTAATGAATTTGAATGTAATAAAAAGTAATCACACTGTGAATGAGTATGAATATTCAATGGTGTTTACACAAACGATCACCACAAGCCCTGCTTTGTATTGCCAAATTTCTTATCTCAAAATGCAGTTCCTCCATTGTTGTTTCCATCCTCTGTTAAACAGGGCAGAGGAAAAAATATCATATATGTTAAATTAACATGTTGTATGGAATGGATCACATAAGTTGCTTTACAAATGTTGTGTGGAAAAATAGCCAATGTGGAAGTAACATTGTTGTGTAAAAAACTTCTTATACGAAGTTTGTGTGGAAGAAATTACACATGCTTGCAATAGCAATGTTGTATAAAAAAAACTCATGTGTTAATCTGCCAAATGCTGCCTAGAATGATTAACATAAGTTAACATTTAATTGTAATGTGAAATGAGTGAAACATGTTAAAATATCATGTTGATATCACATCATCAACATGTGTGAAAGAAATCACACATTTTGAACGCAGTTGTAGCCGGCTGACCGATAGGAATTGCAAATTTTATAATCTGATGCGATCATATGACATTGGAACAATACATTCTCATGCAAATGTGAACCGATCTCTTCTTTAATTCACTTTTTTTTATAACAGTATCATCATCATCACCACCACCATTTTCATTTCCATGATGATGATGGTGATCATCATCACCATCTTTATTTCATGAACATCACTTTTATCATTTTCAACTGCATCTTTACCACCACTTTCATCAGTACCGGCATCACCTAAAGTACAATCCTCATCATCATCATAATCATTATCATCATCATCATCATCGTCATCGTCATCGTCATCGTCATCGTCATCGTCATCGTCATCGTCATCGTCATCATCATCATCATCTTCATCTTCATCCTCAACACTATTTTATTTTTCATAAGCTTTCCACCGGATGTTAGCTCATCATAAAATTTGAGTTCGAAAAGACCATTGGAATATTAATTCCTTATTCGTTATCTTTTCATTCGCGTTTTCACGCAGCAAATGTTAACTAATCTAACGTTTATATTTTTAAGTGGAAAATCCAACAAGCGAGTAATTTATATAATTAAAAATGTTCCCAAAATAAACTAAAATTGCAATATTTCGCCGGTCAATTTTTAAGTTGAAAACTAAATGAATTTTTCATTTGTAGACTTGTTTTGTTTTGTCAACATAAAAACTAGAAAAACACACAAAATAAAAAAGTAGAAAAGCGAAGAAGAAAAAACGAGGATAAAGCACAAGCACAAGACATAAAAAGTCTCAAATTATGCTTGCATGCAAATTGTTTCCATAAACACAAAAGGAGCCACAAATGACGATGACGATGATGATGACGATGATGGTAGTGGTACTGGTGGCGGGGGATGATGATGTATATGATGTTGATGATGATGATGACGATGACGATGACTATGATGATGATGATGACGATGACGATGACTATGATGATGACGATGACGATGACGATGACGATGATGACGATGATGACAATGATGATAATGATGGTGATGATGATGATGATAATGATGATGATGATGATATTGGTAATGATACTGATAGTCACGCAATTTAAATTCAAAAGCTAAATAAAATAATGTAATAAAATAAAACTAAAAACTGTATTCAAGTATAAATAAGCAAGTCGTTAAAAATTTTGTTTTGCACAATTCCTTTATATTTTTTAATTTGGCAGATTCTAATTTTTTGCAAATCATTTTTTTATGATAATAAGTCTATAATTTCACATAATAAGAAATACATGTTTTTAAAAACAACGATTTTTGTGCCCTAAAAGGTATAAAATAATAATCCTACAATTCATATACAACGAAAAACGTAGCTGTCGCATTAGTTGTTATAACTATTTGTTTTACTAAATGATGTTGTAGCCTATAGGCGCCCACAACGTTTTTCGTTGTATATGAATTATAGGATTACTATTTTATACTTTTTTTAAATGTATTTTTTATTATGTAAAAATTATTTTCTTTTTTTTCGTTTTTGATGGGTGAAATTTTGTAAGAATTCGAATTATTTTTAGTTTTTTCGCTAGGTGCAAACCTTAGCCATTCAATTTAAAATCTTATAACTTTTTTACTTTTTTTCGCTAGGTGGCATTAGACACCATCGTATGGAATTTGCGGACCGACAAAATCTCAAACAAACAGACAAGAAAGTGACGGCTAATTGCGAGCCAGTCCAAAGCCTGGAGAAAGGAGGAGGGAAAAGTTAAAAGGATCAAATCATGATCCACAACAGGAAGTACTTAGCTGCTTCCTACATACAGACATTTCAGTCTTAAAAAAGGACTATAAACTATTATAAAAAAAAAACAAGAGAGTGACCTATTAAAAACGTTGTAAAATAGAAAAAAAATTGAACACAGTCTTCTAAAAATTGGATATGTGAAGTATGTGACGATTGAAAATTTAAGAAGCTTTCTAATCCATATGGAATAAACAAATTTATACTATAAAAGCTTGATTTGAAAAAATAGTTAACTTAATGTTTTTTAATGAACTAAAAATTGATGGCTAATTTTTGCTTTGAAGAAAAGTTGTACTTAAAAAAATAATGTTTTAATTAATTTAATTTTATATTTTATTTAAATTGTGATCAACAATTTGATAATTTAAGATTTTCATTGACAAAAACTTAATACAACAAATTTTGACTCGATTGGATGACGGTAAATGTTTGTAAAACGTCGCAAGATGACCGACGCATGGCTCAAGCAAACATAGTGGAATAAAGGATTAATAATAATACTTAAAAAACTTTTTTAAAAACCACGTTTCATTTCTGCACACAAAAAAAACAAAAATAATTCCCTGACTATATAAAATTTGTTAACATATATACTAAGAGCTAACAACAAAACTCAATAACTGTAAAAACAAGGGTTGCATTGTTTTATAATCTGGAAAGCGATTTTCACTTTTATAGTTATTGAATTTTGCTATTAGTTTTTAGTATGTGTGTTAACAAATTATATATATATACATATATATATATATATATATACTAGAGATAGCCCATCAAAAATAACGGATTTTTTTAAATTTCATATATTATTTTGTGATTGCAGCGCCACTTTTTTTTATTATTGGGACTGACATCGTGCAATTGCATAATAACTTTTATTAAACGACTGCCCGCACTAATTTCTATCAACTGCTGACTGCTGATCACCGCGGCCACCGCGTTATGCAAAATTGCTAACGTACATACATACATACATACATACATACATACATACATACAGACATAGGAAACGTATGTAGATATCCAGAGAATTATTTTTGTCTTTTTAGTTGGGATAGACCCAGGGGCGCCCATTTTCCCTGGCTGCTGGAGAAAGACTCCCCCCTCCATTTTTATCCCGTCTTCTCTGGTCCCAAATGTATGTTTAAACTAAAAGTAGATATTAAGCAGGCATACTTCTAAAATATACCTGCAAATTGACAATATGGCCACATCCAAATTCCAGTAAAATTATAAGCTTTTTCAATATTTTTTTTAAAAACTACATCACTATGAATAAAATTAAGCATTTTCTAATGAAGAAGGAGTCAAAAGAAACACTTTTTGATCGACTACGTCAGAGAATGAAGAAGTGTTCCTACGAACTAGAGGAAGGACGATTTTTCAGTCTGTGGCCTAGACGTTTTGAGGACACTGTCAAAGGTCACGAAAGACATCTTCCAGAAGAGTCAAGGACTGAACTTTTTCGAACTCTATTAGACAACCACACTTATGCAGTTTTTTCTACCAGAATTTCTCCAAGGCTTCCCAGCGACATTGGTTGGGAAGAAACCATCACAACCGTTGAACAACTATTTGGCCCTAAGAAAAGTCTCTTTCGACGAAGGTTTGACTTTAGTCGAATAATTTGTACATGAGGGAGTGATTTTAGCACTTATGGAAATAAGATCATTGCTGTTGCGGAGGCAGCAGAGCTTCGAGGAATGTCAGACGAGACACATAAGTGTGTTCAATATGTAGCAGGACTTCAGGCACAAGAACATGTCGAGATACGTTCCAGGCTGTTACGCATGTTGGATAGCGAAAGTAGCGAAAACCCTATTACAGTCATTGAATTAATAGCAGAGTCTGAACGACTTAAGACTACACTGGATGATACTAAAACAATCGAAAGACCGGATGTAGAAATTCAGGCCACTGAAAACCAGCAAACTCGAACTCTTAAAAAAAGAAATAACGATACATGAAGACTATTTATTTTTTGGTTCTCGAATAATCATCCCTCAGGTTTTGCAAAAACGAGTACTTCAAATGCTTCACAAAGGCCACCCGAGTATTACTCAAATGAAGATAATTGCCCAAGAACACGTTTATTGGAGCGGCATTGATAAAGACATAGAAAATTAGACACGCAGCTGTTCTTCATGCCAACAAGCAGCTAAATCACCCATAAAACACACTTTATGTTCATGGCCAAAAGAAACCAAACCCTGAAGTCGAATTCACATCGATTATGCTGGACCGCTCCATGGAAAAATGTATCTCGTAGTAGTAGATGCATTCTCAAATGGCCAGAAATAATAGAGATGGCAAACAGCACCACACCCAACACGATAAATGCACTCCAGTGGATCTTTGCACAATTTGGATTGCCTGAAACAATAGTCAGTGACAACGGCACACAATTCACCTCAATTGTTTTTCAGGAATACTGTGCGGAAAACGCGATCAAACACGTGAGATCACCACCATTTCACCCACAATCCAATGGCCAGGCCGAACGATTTGTAGACACTTTCAAAAGAGCTTAGATTAAATTAAGAAATGACGGAACTTACAAAGAATTTTTTCAAACATTTTTATTCAACTACAGAACCACTCCCTTCGCTTCATCGCCGAACGGTCTCTCTCCAGCGGAAAATTTCATAGGCAGACAATTACGTTCGGTCTTAAGCGAATTACATCCGAAAAACATCAAACATTCAACACCTCGATCATATGACATGGAGAAACAGTTCAACCGCCATCATGGGGCACGACCTCGACAGTTCCAAAACGGTGAATTGGTGTTAGTTCGCGATTATCGACCGGGACCTGTGACGTGGATACCAGGACAGATTGTTCGTAGAAAGGGAAGAGTTCTGTACGATACTATCGTAAAAGGAATGGTCTGGAAGCGCCACATCAACCAGTTACGCCCACGTCAAGAATCGAAGTTTACAACAACACTACTCAAAACATCTGACTTACCTTATCAGAATACAAGACAAGTAGAAAATACCACAACTGCCGAACCTGGTCAAATGGTGGAAAAGAACATTAACACAAAGAGAGGCATTCTGAAAGGTCAGGATTCAGACCGTCTTAAAAAATCTGTTCATTTTCAGCTAGGCACCGAACACTAGCCAGAACAGCCTACACAAGACTTTGCAGCAACGCCATTCCCTTCTACTGAAAACTCAGAATCAGTAATACCACGTTCACCGTCATCATTACAACTGAGGCGATCTGATAGACAACGACACGCTCCATCTCGACTTGTAATAAATCACCAAAGCAAGTCATACACCAGCGGTGTCTAGCTTAGGAGGGAGGTATATATATATATATATATATATATATATATATATATATATATATATATATATATATATATATATATATATATATATATATATATATATATATATATATATATATATATATATATATATATATATATATATATATATATATTAGAGATGGGAATCGAACCCAAAATTAGAAGTTCGAGTTCGGTTCGGTTGATCATTTTTGGGTTCGGGTTCGGTTCCCTTTGGGTTCGAGTTCGGTTCGGGTTCGGTCCCTTTTGGGTTCGAGTTCGGTTCGGGTTCGGTTGCTGTGGGGTTCGAGTTCAGTTCGGGTTCGGTTGCTGTGGGGTTCGAGTTCGGTTCAACTTTTATTCGAGTTCGAATGTAATCGACCAGTTAAAGTTTGTTCGAGTTTAGCTCGAAATGTGATGACTATTGATTGAGTTCAGTTCAATTTTTCAATACACAAATAATAGGTACATTTATTTTAACATTATTTAAAATAAGAACAAATCAGAAATTGTAATTGTATTTTAAAAATATTAGTTGCTCTTTCAAAATCTGTTGAATGCAAATAAAGTAAATGTAAAAAATAAAAGTATTTTAAATAGCACCATACTTATAAAAATATTTTAAATAACACTATAATTATAGTCCCAAACTGTAATGACTTTGAATGTTATAATAGTTTAATAGACATAATTTAAATTTAATCATTTCATCTTTACCATCTTCAAAAGGCAAACACACTTGAAACTATTCCAAATAGGACTCTTTGTCCATGTCGCATCTACTAATCGCGTCTGATTTTGAGACACCAGCTTATCAAAGTTTTTACAATCACTTCTAACTTTCGCTATATCAAGTTTTTTCGATGGAGAAGAAACAATGATACAATCCATTATAAATTATTGGATAGAAATGCCGCCGCTTATAACAATGAAAACAATAACAAAACAAATAACGCTGGTTATTAGATAAAAAAGCAAAGAAAAATAATCAAATAAGTGATATTAAAAAGCTTGGCCCAATATTGTCATTTAATTTTCTAGGTTGTCTTTTTTTAATTTTATTCAGATGATGTTTTAACTGGGTTCGAGTTCGGTTCGAGTTCGACTATTAATGGGTTCGAGTTCGGTTCGAGTTCGACCATTAATGGGTTCGAGTTCCACCGTCATTGGGTTCGAGTTCGGTGCATAAAAATTTGGGTTTATTTATATATATATATATATATATGTGTGTGTGTGTGTGTGTGTGTGTGTGTATAAATTAATATCGATGACCTAAAAGTAACTTCCCAGTTATGAGAGAATTAATGGGTAGAGACTTAAATTTTCTAGTTATATTATTATTCTGAAACCAGTTACATTCTGGAAATCGATACCTGATTTCTGGACAAATAAACATCACAACATAATAAAAATTTTCAAATTTGCTATAATAAATGTGTAATTATTAATACATGCCACAAAGAAATGGTCATGTCATGACTGCAAATTACTTGTAATTTTTCGGGCAGAGCGGTTTTGCCCCCCTCACCTCATCAAACTCCCCTACGCCTATGATGTCATCATCTCTTAATGTACATGCAAATCTTCTTCTAATGATATTATCATGAGGACAGACAAATAATCATCGGAAATTGATGATCGAAGTCTATTTTTGATTATCTTCAGTTTACTTAACTTAAAACCCTTTCAGCTGAGACATTAGAAACTCCAAGACAAGCAAAGGTGCTATACAGACTGTACAAATTTGGAAAGCCAGATAATTCAGAAAGCAATTGCAATGGTTTCATAAATGCATATCGTTGCCACTGCCGCTCTTCGTTCAGCTTTGCGTTATTTTCTGTCATGATGATATAGTTGTTGCCAATGTCAGACTCAACATCAGCATCTTCAATGTGGTCTTTTTTATTATCAGATTGCCATTGATCATCGCAACCTTTTAGTAGAAAATCATCAGTATTAGTTGTAGTGCTATTTTGAGACAGAAGACAAAACGTTGTTTTGAAGCCTGACAGTTCAGCTGCGAATGCATTGGCATCAGCTCCATAGAGTTGGCAAATCATTTCAATGTCAGAACTGTTTATACACTTATCACTAAAGAGAGCCTGAAGTGTGAACAATGATAATTGCCGCATGAATGTAAGGTTCTGTTGCTTAAATCTGCTACACATCTGAAACTTTTTTAACCATAAAACTAAAGCTCAGGGGGGATTCCCCCTAGCTTTGCGAGGAGGCATTTGCCTCCTAACCCCCCATCTCTGGGCGCCCCTGGATGGACGGGCGGGAAATTTAGTGCCGAGTCAGAGCACCGAATTTTGGAGTCATTTTTCACCGAGTCTGAGCGCCGAGTCAGAGTTTTAGTGTATATATATAATAATACATATTATATCGCTTTTATTTTCAACCGTAAGAAAAATCCTCTTACGGCGGTGTGGCGATTGTTCAGTGTACAGCTGCGAGAAAAAGTCTATCAGTTAAAATAATGTGCCTTTTTTTTGCATATACCACCTACAGTGCTAAATAGACGAAATTTTTTAAACTCGGCCTTGGCGACTCCTTTTTAGCCGAGTCCGAATTTTGACGAGTACCACAAAATCGCCCGATTCCGACTTACCGAGACGAGTTTCGGTCCATCCCTACTTTTTAGTGCAAAAGAAAAACGCTGTTTTTTAAAAAGTTTTGTATGTGAGAAGTTTGTAAGAATGAAAATACAATAAACTTGTGAATAAATATGAAAAAAAAATTTTGATTTAAAAAATTAAATATCGTTTTCCTTGAATAAATGAAAAACGGATAGTTCAATTCTTTAAAAAAAATTTTAATTAAAAAAAATTCAAAATTTTATTAAATTTTATCATGTATATTTCATTTAAATTTGGTTTAATAAAATTGAAAATTCATTAGAATGCATTGTCATTTAAGTTAATTATATATACCATATTTTATCAAGATTGAATAATGCAAAGTTCTTCAAAAATCAATTTCAATTTTGATTCCGGACAGACATCCAACAAAACAGCAAACTAAGAGAAACGTGGTTAAAAGTCATTGATTGAGTGTTGAAAAGTTATGGAAGTTGAAACAAAAAAAAGAAAAAAAACAGAAAAATTGAAAAAAATAAAGGACATATACATTTTATTAAATATAAAAACTAACAAAAACTGAAATTTTTTCTTGTAACATAGTTTTGTAGGCTGGTTGTCATGACTACTATTTTTTTCTAAACACTAAACAGTGATGCTGGTGCTGCTGCTGATGATGATTGTATAAGGGGATTTATTTTGCTAACCTAAATGTTGTAAAACAGGCGACCCTGCTTCTATGCCGCTCACAAACCTTTACAAGCATTTCCATACAAAAACAGAATCTTTTTTATTGATGTTTTAGTTTTTTAGTGGTTTTCTTTTGTTTTTGTTGTTTCAAAGATTGTATTGAAACATTTTATACATATCCGGCTGTTTGACAAATTCAGTTTTGGCGTCAAGGGTGACAGTTACTTTAGCAACCTTATTTGACAGTTTCCTCTCGTAGCCATCGTCACACCAATAAATTCTGAAATGAACCTATAACAAATATACAAATTAATCATTTTTGTTTTAAAATTTTTCAGACCACATGAACTAGCATGCTTTTGGGCAACAAGCGGATAAGTTTTGAAAACCTGCCAGACACCCTCTGGCCAGGCGGGGTCCCAGGCCCATAGGCAGGATTTAGTTAGTGGGGGGGCTATGAAAAGTAGTAGGGGGGCTACTGACGAACGGGGACAACGAAGAAGCTTGAGCGCAAGCGCCGAAGGTGCGAAGCCCCTCACGATAAGGCAATAAGGAGATTCGCCAAAGCATTTTTTAGCATTTGGCACAAAATGGCATTCAATTTTTGGATATCCTATTATGCGATTTTAGGTTTTCTAAGAGTTGCAATATTGCTGCTCGTAATAACAAAAATTAACAATTTTCACAGGCAATTTTGTCAAATAACAGTATGCTTGTTGTTATCCACAATCTTGATTTTAGATGCGGGCATGGCACACCCCTGGGATGACAGCACTAAATCAAATTGTTCAAATTTAATTATTGATTAACACAACCATTATACTGTTATAGTCCACAATACAATAACTTTCTTATTTTATTTTTGATAAAAATTTGTACATCTGTATCAAATGCCAAGAAATCAATAAAATAAAATCGGATTTAAATATTTGTCTTGACAAAGATCAAACCACATTATAATAAAATGTACTATTTAGTTTAGCTTCTCATTTTAAGTTACTACACTTACTACACATCCATTCATGTGTTACACAAACTTGTCATCAGTTTCTAAACAATCTAACTAGAAGATTAGATTATATATCAAGTATATCATTATACTTAAATTGTTATAAAAATTGTGTGGTTTGACAGTAAGCTTTAAATTGTTTTTTCGAATTAATCAGTTCAGAATATTGGGTTTAATAGTATTGCACTGTCAGACTAGCACTAAAAAGACTAAATTATGAAAATAGTTTGAATTATTGAGAGTCATTCAAAAATCAAAAGCAAATGTTTGTCAGCTAAGCTGAATTAGTTTCTTTCTCTGTTCTAAAACTGTAAGATTGAAGTTATTATAGTATTGTAAGACTAAGTCCATGCTCTGATTATGAAACTGACGACAATTTTCATGTGTAAAACATGAATGGATGTGTAGTAGCTTGAAATGAGAAACAAAATTAAAAAGTGCATTTCATTATAATGTGGTTTGATCATTGTCAAGACAATTATTTGAATCCGATATTATTTTATTGCATTCTTGGTATTTGATACAGGTGTACACATTTTCAACAAAAATTTTGATAAATTACAATTACAACAAAATGCGACGTGATTGAATAGAAAATTTCTGCAAGAAGGTATTTATATCAATTGCTTTAAAGAGCGATTTTTCAAATGCCAGAAGTATAAGTTTGCTCTTTCTCTTATGGGACATTGATTTTCCCTGTGGTCGTAGTACTCGTGTTAGACAAGAAAATGAATTCTCACAAGTGGTAGTCGAGATGCCGAGAGTCATTGCAGCTGAATAGTACCAATATAAAGTAGGAAATGCATCTTTATAGTCCAGCATAAAATCCATCCCTTCCTGGAGACTGCAGCCTGGTTGAAATTTGTTTTTTAGAAACCTATTTGCAATGAGAGCCTCGTCTGCAATATATTTTTCAACATCGTCATGCCTGTCATGTTTTAGCAGTTGCGTAAACAGTTTAAGGTCATTGACATCTAAAAATTTGTCTGAATTTGGTAGAAGGGCAGACACTGCACAAGTCAAATCCTTATAAGAACCATCAACAAACCTCTCCATCAACTCTCCTAATATACTGTCCAACATGCTAAAATAAACAGCACGAAGCTGATTCCACTTTTGTGAACACTCTTGCTCATCACTCTGTCCAAGAGTAGACATAACTACAGAATCACGTAGCGTGCTACTCTGTAACTTTTGCTCTTTTGGTATAGGTTGTAGCAATGGTTCATCTATTATCTCGACTTCATTCACTTTTTTTATTTAATTTTATTTAATACATTTATATTTAAATTTAAATTGCGGATCGTAACGTCCTAATCATTTGGCTGGCTTAAGTGTAAATAAGGTAAAAAAACTGCCAAAAATTCTAGTGGGGGGGGGCTTAAATTTTTAGTGGGGGGGCTGCAGCCCCTTCAGCCCCCCGCTAGCTACGGGCCTTCGCGGTCCCACTATCGTGGATGATGGGGATGCATTCCCCGTAAAATCGTGGATAATAGGGATGCATTCTACCTACCATCGTGGATAATGGGGATGCATTCCCCTACCAGCCAGTTTTAAATTTGTTTCAATGAAAAAATAAGATCAAACCTATTGACGAACAAAATATTTGTTAGTCTGTCACAATTATCAATCCATTACTCTTGTTAAGGGCCATATGCTTGATCGCCGGTAATTATGTTTTTCCTAGAGATCTACATTTTTCTGTTTTTAAATAAGTTAGCCAGTTGTGGCCATTTTTAATTAGTTTTCAGTCTTTGTCGAGTTTTTTTATTTTTCGATGTTTGCTAGGCATTAATCGTTTTTAGTTTTTTGGCAAAAAAAATAAGTTTCTGCAAGTTTAAAACAACAGTTGCTCTATGCATATTTATTCAAAAAGTTTTCTCTTAACAAAAGGAAACTCAAAAAAATCTTCAAGAATTCAGATATTTGAAGAAGAAGATAATCGATGTCGACCTAGACTTCTATCAAAAAAGGTTGACACAGCTACCAGAAAATAATCTGATTTGTTCGAAGAGAGGGTGAATGAATTGGCAGATGGTGTGAAGAAGGTCCATGGTTCTGTTATGACAGAGAAAGACAAACAGGTGTTAAACCTTCAGTCATGTCTCAAAAAAGCTTTCGACGTGAAGAAACAGGAGGACAAAGATGGAGAGGCGGAATGACTCAGGAGAAGGAAGAGTGTCATTGTCTACGGGTTGTCCGAGTCAAGAATATCGGTGCCAGATGAACGCAAACTGGAAAATAAAAATAGATTAAAGGAGTTGCTGAAAACATTTTACGTGGCTATGCCAAAATTGTGAACCTAATCAGATTCGGGAAGAGAGCCGAGGAAAAAAAGAAGCTTGCCAGACCAATACCGCTGAAACTTTTTTTAACGCAATTCTTCATCGAAACTTTTCAAACTATCAAAAAACTTGAAAACAATGAAGGAAGGAGACATGTCAACGGTTTTTATACATCGGGTCTCCAAAGGAAAGAGAAGCACGAAAATTTCTTGTCGAAAGTACGAGGCAAAGAATGTGGGCTGGAGAGACAAATCTGATTATCGTAGGGAACGAAATCGTAACCAAAAGACTTCTAAAAATGTGAAGCGTTTATGAGATTTTCCAATACAGAGATTCACAGTGGCCACGACAGGATTCAGAAATGTTTGGAGGTGAAGGTTACATGGATGTTATCTAATAAAAGAAATTCAAGAAAAAATATGTTAAAACAGACTAATCAACCAAAATCTATATTGGTATGGTAACACTCCAGGATCATCATCCACATCAGCAAATGTCAACGCAGCCAACTTCCATGCTTTCCGTAAAGTCTTGCCCTGCCAGACCTGGGCGCTTCAGTCATGTTAAACGATAGAGCCAAAGGTAAAGATTTGACTATCGGATATTTAAACTGTCAGTCAAACGGGAACAGAAGTGCATTGCTGACTAATATAATTGCTGAGCAAGATCTCGATGCTCTAGCAGTGGTCGAGACTTTTCACAAATCATCAGATGACAGGCCCATACGGGCCTATCTAATTCAAGATACTCCAACGTTTGAACATCAATGTCCAAAGCTTTCAGTCCCGCTTGCAGACTGCACACATCCTTGAAGCGTGGTCGGCCAACCGATCTTAGACTAGTAACGAGCTCTGAATGTCTTTTGAAATGCGTCCATCATCCATCCGACGTACATGGCCTAACCATCTGATGCGACGCTGGCGGAGGAGTGAAGAGTGTGGCTATGCTGGGAATACCGAACGTTCAAGTACTTCGCTAAACTAAAGGCCGTGTAAACATTTTTCAAATTGTGTTAAAATGAATGGGTCGAGCCTGCCTCACCTGTGCCTAAAAGACTTCCCGAAAAAAAAATGTATCCCCCCAACAGAAAATGATAGGACCGAGCCTGGCTCTGGCGTATAAACATAACATTATTTTTTATTGTAAAAGATTAAAATAACGGGACATATAATATTATTTATAAACATCGTAAGCTGTTCAAATCTACATAACTTGATCTTGGACCTAGGTAAGTTTTAATTCTCAGCTAATCAGTTTACTTTTCAGCAAGGTGTTGTAGCGAATTTAAATTTAAATAGCGTTTTCGTTTTACAGAGGGAAAGTTATTTTGAATAATGTTTCCGGGGAAAGTATTTTTTTACTTGGTTTTTGTTTTTTAAATACTGGTCTTCAGCTTCAAATTATGAAAAAGTGAGACCCTTTATATTTTCTTCCATTAGTCTTTAGTCATTAGTTTTAGTTTAATAGTAGTCTAGTTTAGTAGTCTATTGAAAAATAATTTGATGTATATATTATGTTATTACTTTTGAATTATCACTTGTCATCTGGTAAAGTTGGGTTTTCCTATTTTTATCACTTCTTTGCTCATTCTTCCATTTTTCATAAATTCAAGTTTAAGTTTTCCATTCATGCATGCAGCTCCTGCAAAAGACAGCAAAAATGTGACAAATAGCCACTGCGTTTTATTATTAGGTGACATAAAACACATTCATAATCATCATACACTTTACTTTCTGCAAACTTTCTAAATTCTCAATCTTCTGTGTCAAGGTTTCCACTCTTTATTTGTCTAAAAAGACCTTTTAGACAATGTGTTTGAATGTTTTGCATTGTGATAATGTGACATGAAATGAGTGTGCATCATTTCTTAATTAATTTCTTAATCGTTAAAAAAATGTAATCAATTTATTAATCGTTAAATTTAGCAGCCCTATTTATAACTTAATTGATAATAAATAATCTTTACTATCTTATATACTTTTTAAGTAAGTAACTGAATTAAACGCTGGGATTTGTCGTCTTTCACGAGGCAGACAAGAACTCTGCTTGCAGCCACTTGTAGCTCTTTTTTTTTAAATTATTTTTATTTCTGCTGCGCACTGTAAATAGGCTTTTGTGCTATAATGTTGTGTGCTCATTGTTAATAAGGAATGGCTGTTGGCAGTGCTTAACCGCTCACTGTCAATAGCCAATCGCGTTATTTTACAGTGCACTCACTGTCGATAAATTCTACATTCAAGGAATTCACTCCCCCCCCAACCGTCCTAAAAAAACCTTGATAAGAAAAAGGCAAAGTCAAAAGTAAATAGCAAGAACCGGATGAACGAGTCTTATGTGTAATATCAGCGTTGCAAAAAGGACCTGCGGACGTTTACATTCTTATACAATTATATTATTATATATAATATATACTGCAGTACTATACCTAACATAACTGACAAGATAAGCAAGCACGTTTTGTAAGGTGTGTTAAGAAACGGTAAAAAGAAGAGATTTACTTTTTTACTTTCATTATTCCATAATAGTTTTTATTAACGACACATTTGTCTAATTATTTTTATAATCTTATTTATTTCAGATTACTGATTACTTTCAAAATGTCTTCAGCATTATGTTCAATGTTTGTGTATTTTACACTGACTATACTCATTTATCTCACTGGAAATTACCCAATCAATGGAGAACTTCTGTTCTGCAAAAACGACATAGCCAAAGACAATTTCAACAAGATTTCTTTTGACATAAACAACGGCCGGCTGTTCATCATGGGCAGCAACAAAGTCTACAAATTGGACCCGATTAATTTGAATCTTCTCAGAGACTACACGGACTGCAGCGCGAGCAGCTGCTCGCAGATTGATTTGTCACAAAATATTGCTCAAGCAATGGCTATTGACCCGCTCAACAAATATCTGATAGTCTGTGACACGACTCGCAATGGCAACTGCAGGACGCTCTCGCTGGAAGGTAAAATCCACGAATGGATCACGTCTCCTGACGTGTTGGCTTCGGTTTACTGCGCGATCTTTTTGTTCCGAAATGGCGGAAATTTCGTGGAAGTTTCGAGCGACGCCTTGTCTCAGTTTGTGACAATTTACCTTGCAGCGACGTTCATCCCTAAATTTTCTATTCCATACTCTACTCGGTTTTTCAAGAATCCTTCTTCTCCAGATGTGATTAGCTCATTTAATTACTCTGGCCACACATATTTTGTTTTGTTCAGTGCAAGTTCAGCTTCCTCTTTTTGTTTCTATGATCTGGTCATGATTGATAGAGACTTCGGTTCATTGATACGATTATGTCTGGGAGGAGAGGAGCTTACTGCTGTGAAAAAAGCAATCTTTTATCTCACTGATGACCCGATTGTTTCATGTCAGAAAATGGTGAGTGACACTTTAAAATTTTGTTGTCAGGATGGTGATGATGATAATGATGGTGATGGTGATGGAGATGATGATGGAGATGGTGATGGAGATGATGATGATGATGGTGATGATGACAATGATGATAATAATGATGATGGTGATAAATATTGAAGGACCATGGAATTATATTGATTCTAAGCAATTACAGGTGGGATTGTAGCTTAATTATCTTGCTACATTAGCGTAAAATGCTGGTATTCAAAGATAATTATTATAATCACAGATGCTGCATTAATAGTTCATCTTTGTTGTTATTTTCAAATGTTGAGCCCACATGCATAAGTTATTAAAATTATTTGTATTAATTGATAATAAGAAGAATTTTACACAATGTTACACACTCACCACACACATGCATAGTCTTGTAATTTTGCAATTTTTTGGCTTTAGGCAGAGATAAAGTCTGCTTTAGATTTAAGATACACCTGAGAAATAGTTCTGATGCTCTTCAAAGTATGCCTGAAGTGAATTTCTATGCAATTTCTATTAGTGCTGGAAATCTTTGTTTTGAGCACCACATTTGTATGTTTTCAGCTTTGTTGATGAGAAGCCAAGATGATGCCAGCAGTTTTCTTCTTTAAAATAAATTATGTATTTGTGTTAGTTGTATGTGCGTGTATTGTAATGTAATTTAAATTTCTATAAAAAAAAATAAAAATTAAAAATTGTTTATAAAAACAATATAAAATCAGTTATAAATAAATAAAAAGAAACAAAATAAAAATTGTGAATTGCTCAAAGGAGAATAATTTCTATTGGAAACAAATCCAGATGGTGAAATCATTCATTCTCAATCAATTTTTTAGGTTTGGCACACCGAGAACATCTAAGGAGTTTTGTGCTGCACACTCAAAAAATTGTATATTTTCGTTTGTATGTGAATTGCATATTTATGGGCATGTGTATTGAATATTTATATGTCTGTATGTAGACTGTAAATTTCTTTACTTACAAAAAGTATATTTTTATCTTTATAAACCAGTAACCATAAAAACATTTCTAAAATGCTATTATTTGTTTTTTGGGTTTTAAGTTTTATGTTTTTATATTTTTCTCCACGAGAACATCTTTTTTTCATATTAATTCTGTCTCTACCTGAAATCAAACACACTTGTAACAAACCAAATTCGTTTCATTATACAGGTTGTTAAAAATAGCACTGGATACGGATTGGGAAGCGTTTATATCAGTGGTTCTTAACCTTTTTCTCTTGCGCCCCCCTTTGGACAAACTCAATTTGACGACGGGATGAGCAGATTTTTCACGGCCCATCCCGTTGACAACTCGGTCCAGCCAACCCGTTTCATAACCCAAAATTCCCGGCCCGGCTCGTACAGTGCTCTAACAGGGACCATTGCCAAAGTTGAAGATTTTTAAACATTTCTAATTAATTCTCAGAAAAAATTAAAAAACATAAAATATCTGTTTCAAATTCAAAAATTTTACTTTTTAGAAGTTTTATTTTTCGCACCCCCCAAATTAGAACTGCACCCCACCATGGGCTGTGCACCCCACTGGTTAAGAACCCCTGGTTTATATGTAACCGATCACTAGAACCACTTAGTAAAATGTATTAAATGTAAATAGTTCGACAGTCTCCTACAAAATTCAAGAATCAAATGATTTCTTTCAGTTTTGTCATGCTTTCTTTTTTCACCTAATTTCTCTTTCTTTCATTAGAGGAAATTATTTTTTCCAGTTGATATTAACATCTTCTTTTTCTTCCACATTTCAGACTCTTCAGAACATTGACTTCCGAAACTACTGTGGCGAGGACGAATTCAACTATCCGATATCGGAAACAGTTCCACTGGCCAACAATTATGACAAGGGGCACACATTTTACCATATCAATTACCCCGCTTCATCGCTATCGGTGACGGATGCCAATGACTACAACGTTGCTTTTGTGTCAGCTGGAAAGTACATCTTCAAGGTTCGCATACTTCTCCATGGCTTGTGACTTCTGTAAAAGTTTTTTTTTTTAAAAGCATTGCTAACAGAAGGGAGCCCTGATTTCTACTTATATTTTTGCAACTATGATGCAGTTAAAATGTGTAAATAAACACATAAAAATATATGCACATTTTGAAATGACTCTCAGTTTAATAACTCAAAGTATAATAAGGTTCTACACATTAAGGTGATATGCCGATATGGTTGAGTTGCAATGTTTGGGTGGCAGGTGAACTGTTTGATCACATTTGAATGAGCTTTTTATGCCAGTGTGCATTTCATGAAGCATTATTTAATTAATCATATTTATTTTCTTGACTGGTTACTTTTATGGTGGTTAATATGTTCTTTATTGTATTATTTATTATTTACTTTTTATGTTTCCATTTTTATTAAGTTTTTATTTTTTTAAATTGTTTAAAAATACATAATTGTTTAAATGTTTGTATTTGAAAAAAACCTTAGATCAAAATGCCTCTTCTTCTCCCACCATCATCATCGTCGTCATCACCATATGAAAAGTGGAAGATTCTCAACGAGCCAGGTTTAAGGGAGATGGTGTTCGACCAAAGTGAGGTGTTGTATGCCCTGAGTGAAGATGAGGTAGGTGGAAGAGATCATATGTAAATATGGTTGAAATAAAGTTGGTAGCAACAGAATTCTGTGGTGATATAATCGTAATAATCATAATATAATGTTTACGTCTGTTTGTACTACTGGTAACCGTAATAATCATGATGCTATGTTTAAGTCTGCTCGTATTACTAGTAAATTATTTTTAGTTATTGATTATTTATTTTAGTAAGGTAAGTTTTTAATCTATTATTCAATGAAATAATGAGTTTTTATATGAATTAAATGTTTGAATGATTAAATGAATGATATTGACACAGTTTATTTGAATTGTCCAATGAATGTGTCGATTTCATATTCATAATCCAGGTATGTATTGTGAAGGGGGCAGTCTGCAGCCACACAACCTGTGAAACTTACATCATCGATCTCTATTACGGATGGTGCATGCAATCTAAGAAGTAATACTAATTTGCATAATTTATTCTAAAAAATGTAATGTATGTCGTACATAGATTTTATCAGATTAAGTTATTCTATGTCAAAACTTTTCACTTTTATCAGTAGGATAATTTATTTTAAATTGATATTCCTATATTAATTATCAAATAAAAATATTGTGGTAAAATACTTATTTTATTATGATATTTTATGATAATGCAAGGTGCACCCAGATAGCTTCCTCCCCAGAGAAGGGAACATGGCTCAGTGACAAGTGTCCAGTGATGATGAAACTGGCACCACAGAAAATCTCTATTTATGAGTTTAAAGATAAAAAGGTTAGATGATGGTGATGATAATGATGATGTTGGTGATGGTGATGATGGTGATGATGATGACATTGATAATGATGAGGATGATGATGTGATGATGTGATGATGACGTTTATGATGATGATGGTGATGATGTTGTTGTTGTTGTTGATGATGATGATGATGATGATATTGATGATGTTGTGTTGTTGCTTATGATAATAAGATCCGACTCGAAGTCTCAACATCTAAGTGTCACTTGAGCTTGTCACCTGGGGTTAGCGGCTTCTCATCCCAGTTGGCAGATGACACACTGAGAGTGAGCACCATGCCAGTGGATAAGTCTCACCTATCAAGTTCTCTTTCGTTCACCTGGAAGGAGTTCAATGTTCAAGTCACCTGCTGGAATGATCAAAGTTTGTTTAATATTATTATTGTTTTTTTTTTGTTACTTAGATTTAGCACACGCCTTTTTCAAGACAAGTCTTAAACAAAAGCGAGAAATGGTCCATGCAAAGGCAGCCATTTAGAAAGTAGTGATAGAGTGAAAAGTTGGATAGATGTCTTGTCCCGAGGAGGATAATGAAGCGGATACAGGGGAAGATACAGGGGAGGATACAAAGGAGGATAAAGGGGAGGATAGAGGGTCGCTACTTATATCTCACGATTGGTTTATTATTAACTTATCTTTATTGATTTTATGATCTTCATATTCTCATTCATCATTGTTTATTTACCAGCATGCGTTGCTTTATTCTTCTTAGTATTATTTTTATTTTGTTGTTATTTTTATTATTATTATTATTATTATTATTATTATTATTATTATTATTATTACTATTGTCATTTCAGCTTACATCAACATGACATCGACTCTCGTTCTCGACAAGATCGGCTGGATTTTTTATGTCTTTTCAACATACAGTTGTGACAGATTCAAAAAGTTTGTTACTAATTTGAAAATGATTTTTCGTGTTGCTTTGTTTATTAATGTATTTTTTGATTTATTTATTCATTTATTATTAGTTAGTAATGTTATTGCGATTAATGATCCATGTTGCTGAATCAGAGAGTATAATCACTCCCTCATTTTTGAGAGCTAAATAACATCAATCTTTTTTAGTATTCACGTTTTGTCAAGATGTTCCAGTGTTTTATCATAATTAACGTCATTGTCATTATCGTCATCATCATCGTCTTTATTAACAAAAATCAACACCATTATTATTGTTACATAATTATATTTCTTCCAGCTGTTCGTCCTGTGTGTCGTCCGAAGTGAGGTTCCCCTCTTCCTGGTGCGTCTCCACCCACCAATGTATCACAAATCAGGACAGACATTGTCTGGCAAATCCATCTGTTAGTGTGCTTTTTATGTAGTTCTATTGATTTGGTTAAGAATATATAGTTAGTTTGTATCAGTATTGATTTGGTTAGTGTGTGCAGTAGCAGCATGCATTGCTTTATTCTTTTGGTTATTTGGTTATCCTAAATGGTAGCCAGTAGTAATATTGATTTTATTAGTTATGATATTTATTTTTTCAAATTTTGTTTTGATGATTAGTGCTATTGATCATAATTATAGCATTGCTGATAATCACACTTATATAATCAATTCTCTTGCAATGCTAGTTTATATGATGTTCGAATTGCTATGTAACTAAATAATTTTTTATTTTGTCGATCATATTTGTTCATACTTGCATGACAGGAACACTACGTATCTGGACTGAACTGCAGATTCAACATTATCGGTTCTCCTGCCTCGATGATGTCAGTAATTGGTACAAATGCTTCTGTTGAAAATACATAGGATAAAGATAACTACTGTGTTTGTCCCAAGTATTTGCATCACACACACACGGCCATTCGTTTTTTTGTAACTTTCTTTAATATCCACCATGAATCTTGTTTATGCCTGCCAACGAAATATGATAATGAAATAACTCGTATGTATATTACATTTGCCTTTAAAGCCCAAATTGTTGCTTCAGTTGCAGGTATTATTCTTTTCGATCATTACATTGTAGTTTTAATTATTTTGTGTTGTATCGTCGGACTGCGATGTTTTTTTTTGAATGCAGAGCATTTGGATTTAATTAAGTCACATTTTGACAAAGGAGCACTTC
The DNA here is from genome assembly GCA_963978895.1 of Erpobdella octoculata. NCBI lineage: Eukaryota > Metazoa > Annelida > Clitellata > Hirudinida > Erpobdellidae > Erpobdella > Erpobdella octoculata. The sequence goes on along the minus strand of CAXBUH010000043.1, from coordinate 184,049 downwards.
TAACTGGCATAGCAAGATTTTGTGTTAATTACTTGCTTCATATTCATGTAACTGACTTGCTTCAAATTCGTCTAAAGCTTGTAAATGTATTTTGTGGATATGTGTCTTCCTTTATCAGCGCTATGCAAGCTGCCATTTTTATTTTTTTTAAGGTCGTCCACTTTTTCGTTAATCTTTTAAATAATAATTAATTTCTTGTAATCACTAAATGACAGTTTTTTAAATTAACACTGGTTTTAATTTTTTAAACAAATATATTTATAGTTATCATATTCACATTTCAACACTTAGTTTGTATGTGTTAAAATAAACACTCAGAGTTTTCTTTTTTCGTATCAATTATTGAGAATTGAGAAGTATTATTAGGATTAAAAGGGGGCTTGATTGAGATAGCAGTTGCAGTTTGTGGGGTTCTGAAACACACACACTGCTGAATTCCAAGATCTTAAAGTGAACTACCATAGATAGTTGAAAGAAGTTTGTCTTGTAAGGAAATTATGATTTTATAGGTGCAGGGGCGGATACCGGATTAAAAAAAGGAAGGGGGTCCAAAACAGGGTGGATAGGAAAATGTTTTCATTGTGTAGGATTTATAAGGAGTTTGAAAACGTTTCATCAATATTTAGTCATTCAAAACTGAATTTAAAAAAAAATTACGCTGAGACTCCAAGGAACCATTCACATGAATGTGGTTTAGCTCCTAATATTAGAGCTAAAGCAATAATTATATCTTTATTGACCAGGGTAGACTATAAAGGCCTCCATGATATCTATGTGTTATGATACATGAGATATCTTGAGTAAATTAATAAGTTCACAATAAGACGCGTAGAAGTTTTTATGATCCATGTCAGACACTATAATAGAATAGCTGCGATTTATACCTACTAGGGCTGCATGGGTAAGACAAAATTCGTACCCGACCTGAGACTCAATTTGTTTTCATACCCGTTCCCAACCCGCGCGTAAAATAGCGTAGGTACACTCGTGGAACCATTAACCGCGAGTATACCGTTACGCGTCAATTATTCAACTTTACTAGAACACATTACCGCGTTATTCGTACAGTATTAAATTGCAGATAATAACCATAAAAATATCCAACAAAAAATGTTTCATCAAGTGTAGTTGTAGCTTGTAACTTGTTTTTTTTCTATTGAGCACCAACAATTGCTGTAGTCGTCTATCGACCTGGAAGTAAACGGGTTTCTGATCGGTTTCAGCCAGATGCTTGAAGAATTAACTGTTTACAGCTGCCATATTCTTGTCGTTAGAGATCGGACGATGTTTAGACAATGAAATTCAACACGATCCTGGATTGCTTTGGTCTTATCCAGAATATTTTCTCACCAACTCACAAAGCGGGACATGGGTACTCTTATGTCTATTCTACTTTCTCTAACTCTTCTCTTGAGTCTGTTCTTAACAAAATAGCTGCCTGCCTTCAATCTATTATATCCTGGAGTTCTTCTATGTGTCTTAAACTTAATCCTGACAAGTTTGAACTAATCTATTTCAACAAGTCCTCTAAATCCCTAAATCCTCTTCCTTTGGTTTTGCCACCACCATCTTCTCTTTCCATTTCTCCTTCTCCCTTGATTCGTAGCTTAGGTTTTCTCTTTGACTCTAACTTGTCGCTAACCCCCCAAATTACTTCTGTTACTAAATCCTGCTACTTTCATCTTCGCCGTATTAAGCAGCTTCGTCCACTTCTGGATGATCCTTCGCTGCAACTTCTAGTCTCTTCTCTTGTCCTGTCTCGAATCGACTACTGCAATTCTCTATACTATGGTCTTCCTGACACTACCCTCTATCCTCTCTCTAAAGCCTTCAACTCGGCTGCTCGCTTAGTTTCTCGCACCTCCTACTCCTCTCACATCTCTCCATCTCTTGTTCTTCTCCATTGGCTTCCTCTCAGATATAGGGTGATTTTTAAAATCTGTTTAATAATGTACAAAATAAAAAATTGCCTTTCTCCTCTCTACTTAACTAATTTAATACATATCCCTCCTAAGTCTGGTCTTCGTTCTTCTTCTCGTAATCACTCTCGCATCTTCACTATTAAGCATTCTTTTGCTAAACGCTCTTTCTCCTACTCTGGTCCCTATCTCTGGAACTCTCTTCCTTCTTCTCTTACTAACTCTACTTCTCTCACAGTTTTCCGTCGTGGACTTAAAACATATCTGTTTACTAAGTTCACGACCGAGCGCTATTGAACACTGCGGAAATAGCGCTATATAAATAATTGATTGATTGATTGATTGATTGATACATTGGACGTTGTCATCACAAAGAATCCAGCTCAATCATCTGTTGTTTGTGAGGTACACCCGGTCGCGTATTTACAATCCCTGTATGATGAGCACAGGACGGACCCGATAATTATTCATGTTTACGTTCTTTCTTGCGCTGTGATTGGCTGAAAACATTGACGGGATTTTTGATATTTATTAGAAGTTTACTTTCAATGTTGTTCAATTAAAAATATAATTTTTTAAGAAAAGTTTAGAAAAAATATTCTAAAATAAATTATCTTAAAATTTTTCAGATCATACAGTCATAACTAGATCCAATTGCTAAGTAAATCCAAGTTCTAGGTTAGTTGAGTTGGTAGAGTGGTAGCCTTGAATGTGAGAGCATCACGGTTCGACTCCCACTTACTGCCTTACAAACAAATAAATTTGTCAGATCTCGATGGAGCCCGTTGAATTTTAAATTTGTATCAACTTTTTTTATTCAATTCATACACGAGTCATTCCACAGATTTTTTCCTGCAACTCGTGAAGTTAATAGCGCTGTTAAATCCATCTAAAATTAACAAAAAAAAAAAAACAATTTCATGCTTTGGCTAAAAACAACCAAAGTTGAGATATAACAATAGACTAATATCACGTTGTTGATGCAAATTCATTATTTATTGACTGGTTTTTATTACTTAAATTGGTTTCAAAGTTTGAGTATATAATTTTATTTCATGAAAGTTCTCCAGAAAAACATTGCTACAAGTAAAAGCATAAAATGCAAAATTGTTATTTTACAAATAAAGTTTAAAAAAACCAAATGTTATGTTACAAGTAACACAATTTAATTATTTAAATTAATCCACTACAGTGCGATCTAGCATGTGGCACATTCGCGTCAATGTTTTCAGCCAATCACAGTGCAAGAAAAAGCGTAAACATGAATAATTATCGGTCCGTCCTGTGTTCATACAGGGATTGTCATGGACTCCTAAATAAAAGCTATCTGGACACAAATCTGCCACGGCGTTATCTACCGCATGGGGCAATTGTATCGCGTTACGTTTGGCTGTTTGAGAGCTACATGTTATAAAAACTTTGACAACTTTTATTATTTTACACTTGAACAACTGAAACACATAAATAAAACATTTATTATCTGACAAACACTCAAATAGTTTATTTTAAAACACAAAATAATCTAAGCTAAAATGTTGTCAAGTGCAATTTATTAGTTTATCTATTTTTCTTCTTTAGCTCTATTATTCTTGTTTGCTTCTCTTGTTATTTCCTCCACTTATATTTTGATTAAAATGTGGAAAGGCTTGCAAACGACGTGACTTTGTTGGTAAATCAATGCTCCCATACCATGTTTTTTGCCCATGATATAATATTATACGAGCTTCACCGGCTAACAAATGTCCATCCATGAAAAGTTTTTAAACTATAAAATTTGTTGTGTTTTATGGCTCTTTGGAAACTAAAGTTGACATTGTATCTTCTTTAAAGGTAATGTTGTCCTAAAACAAAAATTTAGAGAACTTAAGGACACAGCTCGAATCTTTCTATCGCTCTCCAGCACCTGTTGCATTGAAGTGTAATAGTTGCTTCTGAAATTTGATAAAACTATCCAAAACAAGACTATAAATTATCAGACTGAAGCTGACCAAGCAAATAATTAATTAGTCTTATAAACTTCATTTAAGATGACCTCCCTCGATGGAACAGAAAACGAAAGGTCATTCTAAGTTCTTGGCCGATGATGCTAAAATTTCTGTCGTCAAGTGCTGAGCGTCACAAAACCAGCACAAACAGTTGTCGATAATGATCTGAGTCTCTGGCAGTCATGAAGAAAACTGATAGGTAAACGATAAATAAACATGTGTTGAATAGCAAAAAAAATCGATGCTAGAATTTCTGTCGCCAAGTGCTTCATGGTTTAACTGCATTAAAGTCTGCTCTGGAACCATGTTGCAGGCTTCTTTAAATTTCTGGACACAACAATTTTAAATATTTTTTAAGTCATACCCCTGGTAGAAAATGAGGAAAATGGCTTTTGTTCACAGGATCAATTATATTATTCTTCAGTTTGTCCCCATGAGTTGATTGACAGAACATTGCCAGGTGAATGTTGTGTTTTAAACTCAAATGGTTAAATATATCTCTTCTTTAGCTGAGTTGAAATATACTTTCTTAGCCGATAAAAATTCATGTTATAGTGTCTTCATGAATTCATATCTTCAATGATATAGTGTATAATGAAATGAAGAAAACAACTTCTGAAATGAGCTAACACTCTATATTATTCTTGGATTGGCACGTTCCATTTTTCATAATGAACTTCAGGTTTGTGTCCAGATAGCTTTTATTTAGGAGTCCATGACCCTGTACACGTTCCATCTGTGTCCGACCATTCTCTTATTATTTCAAGACTGACACGCAGGAAACCAGATCCTGTATCATCCATGGTAACAGGCAGAGCATGGATAAACTTTGCACGATCTCAAATCAAGCAAACTCTGCGTTGAAGACGGGAGCTGGAGCAGCCTCGGACACTCGGACCGGATGAAATGGCGGCAATGTACAACGAAATCCTGTCAGATCTTGTTGAGAAGCATGTTCCACGTCGGTCGGCTTTGAGCCATTATTGTCCGATCACTCCATGGTTCAATACTGCATGCGGTGAGCAGGGTTGGATTTGTCAAATTTTGTCAGGGGGTCAGACTTTTTTGACTGAAAAATTCCCGCTCATATACATCGCACTGTTTTTACATTTTCATTTCGCATCGTAACACCATGAGATGGTTTTTCACATAAATATTAATCATTAATGTCATCATGTAATTCTATTATCAAAAAATACAACAAACACTTTTGATTTTTTTATAATTTATTATAATTATAAATAATTATAATTTTCAAGTTTAAACACATAAATTACAATAATCATATTTAAATGCACCTTCAAGTTCAAATGAATTTTAAGGTAGACTAGAAAACTTTAAATTTTCCAAACACTGCTTGTTATGCCAAATAACTTTGACTTACCCTGTAGTGTAGACAATTAAATAATTATCTATCTAATTAAATATCTATTGATTATCTATCTATGGACGCGAGCTTGGTAGACTTCCTTCTTCCGAGTTTTGTTTTGTTTGTTCGGATTGTCATAGTGGTGGTCGTTTCTCGGCAAATAAACGTTCGTGAGCTCAACATTAAAATTTGTTATTTGTTTTACTTGATTTATACCCAACAGATACAAGAAGTCTCATACTTCAACCCTATGAGAAACGGTTTTCTCAGTGGCCTTTTTTCCTCTGGGTTTATCAGTAGCAGCGTGTCTGCCCACTGGCGGATCTAGAACTTTTTTGAGGAGGGGGGAAACTTGACTCCAAAATTTTTTTCCCGATGACTGTAGAGGGGTCAAATTAGCATTTACATATTTAAAATTTGTAATAATTGTATTTAGTTAAAAATCAGCAATATCTTTCAAAGATTTTCTCATGTGATAACTAAAAAAACAAATTTGCAATTCTAAATTGCGGCAAATTTAATTCTCTCGAAAATGGGGGCAAGAGTTTTCCTGTTCTGCAACACTTGCGTTGTCTTTTGCGAGTTAACTTGGGCACCAACATGTGTTGTAGGGTCTTTAGCTCGAGAAACTGATTACTCAAGTGTTCTGGCTGCATTTGCAGTATAAAAACTAGACTGTTCGTGAAGATCGAGAAGACAATTCTTGCCAGTCAAATCTGAAAAATTCGTTAGAGGACGTGTTACAAGTTTGCCCATTCGTTGACTACTCGTTGACCATGGCACGAATTGGACACAGAAAATAGTACACAAACAGCCCACCAGGCTCCAGCTTTATCAGGACATTTTGAAACAGCAAGCCACTTGTATCGCAGAAGATGGTCGGAGTTAAGAGCCCTCCTCCTTTGAACACCAGTCTTGACATGTGAATCCGAATTGTAACTTCGCTTGCTTGATTTTTTTCAACCGTTTCAATGGAGGTCCACTTAATTCACTTGACATCTTAATATCTATCGGCTTTCAGAAGTCGTATTTCTGAGAAAACTTATGAGTTTTATAGATAAATACACAAATAAATGATCATATCACGAATTTATTAACAAGAAATACCATAGTGGCTAGCTAGAACTCAACTAGCCAAGACAAAAAAACCGTTATTTAATGATTAAACATTAGCAAATTTAACATTAGCAACGGTATAAAACAGCAATAAAATAATAAATCATAAGCAAATTTAACATATATTTGTACTAACTTAGATATCATTATCTAAAGTTTTTAATTTTTTAAATTTGATTTTGACGAAGGGGGGGGGGGCGAAATTCTATTAGCAAAATACGAGGGGAGCCATGGCCGAACCATATATATAGAATAAATACATCGGCCCGCCTGTTGTTTAGGAAGGCTTATAGCTAGGCAGCCTAGTCGACCGGAGATCCAAAACGAAGAACTGAGAGTTACAACCGTATAGTAACTTAATCAAATATTTTTAATAGAAAAAAAAGAATTTTTTATGTACAAAATAAATTTTTAACTTTATAAAAATTAACAAATTTTTTTCTATAAAAATTAACATTTTTTTTTATAAAAATTAACATTTTTTTTTTATAAAATTTAACATTTTTTTTTATAAAAATTTCAATTGACATTGAATTTTATTGGCGTAGTTTCTAGTTCGATGGTCTATTTATGTCTATTTAACGTCGCCTGTGTTATCGGTAAATTAGAATTGTATATTTTTATGTCGGATATCACGTTAAATTAAAATAAAGCTCATATCAACTACTTTTAGCTATAAGAAATCGACGTTTCTGTTTCTTACAAACCGGAGTTTAGTCTCCGCTGTCGTACAAAAAATAGATTAATACAAATAATGAATATTCATGTAACCAAAAAGACTCTAAATCGTTTTTCGGAGGCCATCTTGGCATCGCACTCAAAACCTGCTCATCTCCGATATATTTATTCTATATATATATATGGGCCGGACTGTCCCCTCTAGATCCGCCCTTGTGTCTGCCTGTTTTTAATCAGCTGATTACAGATGGTTTGACATCCCATAAAGACAGCAGGGCCAGGAATTTTGGTTTTGAAACGGACTGGGCCCAGGGACGTCATTTCAGCAAAACCTTAGGGGGGGCAAGATGTTTTAGGGGCCCACTTAGGGTCTTCTGCGCATGAGCACAAAACACAAAATCTGCGCCCCCTGCATACGTTTTTTATTTCCTTCTCCCAAAAAACCTGATGACCGGGGGGGGGGGGGTAGATGGAGCCACTTTTCAAAAAAAAATTCGAAACCCTGGTTTAATTTTTTCTCCCAATAAAACCTTATGACCGGGGGAGGTCACATAATATAACATCTGAGTGAGCATAAAAGCATTTTCAGTTGTCTCTACGAACAAGGCAATAGCTATCAAAATCTGCTGTAAACGTTAATTAATATTGAAGAACGAAAGAAACTACAGTCTTTTATTTCTGAAAAAGTTAGTCCAATATGAATACACTGAACCCTCTTTTTTTCTCACCCCATGATGTCGCCCGAGGCATCTTGCCCACTCATTAGCAACGCCTCTGGGCCCAATAATGCAAGTATCTACTGAATTTTTATGAAACGGATCTAGGCTAATAGTTCATATCTTTTTTTTTTTGTTAACCTAAACAAGCTGGCATTTTAAATTAAGGTAATTCTAATATCGTTATTTGATAATAGTTTATCCTTCTTTATACTAGGTGTTTTAAAAACTTAAATATCAGTATATGTAATATATATATCGAAGTATCCTGTCGTGAATCATAATTTGATCTTTTTTATCCTCTTTTATCCGGGTTCGGACTGGCTGCAAAAGTGTGCTTATTCGGTCTGCAGAGAGAAAATCATCAGATTGTGGATTAAAGGAATTCAGGCGTGCAAGAAGATCACTATTTTCTGTAAATCGTGCGTTCAACTCTCGTTCCATTTTGAACTGTTCATAACTTTTTTAACACTTCTCCATCTCGACGTGAACGATCAAGCTTCCTAGTTTCTTTAGCATCTCTTTTTTCTTTTATTCTCTATGGACAGCCTACTCCGCCAGGCTACGAATAACGCTAACCTTCTTTATATACGGGACGGCATTTTTTCTACATGTGGCCGCATCCTATAATTACAAAAGCTTCTGCTTTTCTCTTCTCAAATCTCACTAAAAACACCAAAAAAATCCAACAGGGGTCCATATATAATAACTATTGGTTTACATAAAAGTCCGGAAGCACAGTCCTCCTAAATGATGTCCCTGAGTTTTGAAAGTTACGGTCTGAAAGGTGCCCATGGCCCACTTGAAAGTCAGGAATCTACATAAAAGTTAGGGATGGCTACTTAACAGTCATAGAAGGGCCAGTCAAAAGTCAGGGAAAAGTCAGTTAAAAGGGACCCACTTAAGTGCGGGAACCACTTTAGTGCCGGGAAACCCACTGAAAAGTCCGGGAAGGGCCACTTAAGTCAGGAGGGGCCCACTTAGGTGCCGGGAGCCCACTTAAGTGCAGAAGCTCACGTAAGACCGGCGCCCACTTCGGTCCCGGGGCCCCATGAGTGCGTTGGGCTCACTTCAGTGCCAGGCCCTTTTAAGTGCGTGGGACCCACTTCAATGCCGAGTGCCCCTTAAGTATGTGGGGTCCACTGAAAAGTCTGGAAAGGGCTAATAAAAATCAGGAGGGGCCCACTAACTTAGGTTCCGGGGTCCACTTAAGCGCAGGAGACCACTTAAGGGCGGGGCCCAACTCTAGTGCCGGTGCCCCCTAAGTACGTGGGGCCCACTTTAGTGCGGGAACCCACTGAAAAGTCCGGGAATGGCTACTTAAAAATCAGGAGGGCCCACTTTAGGGCCGGGAGCCCACTGAAAAGTCCGGGAAGGGCCACTTAAAAATCAGGAAGAGCCCACTAACGTAAGTGCATGGGGCCCACTTAACTGCGTGGGGCCCATTTTAGTGATGGGGCCCACTTAACTGCGTGGGGCCCCTGCCCCCCCCCAATTGACGTCCCAGTCTAGGCCAAGTTGTCGACGGGCCGAGCCGTACCTACGGGCACTGCTAGTATATATATATATATATATATATATATATATATATATATATATATAAATAAATGAGATTATGATGTATGTAAGTATAGATGTCCTTTATGCATTGCTACACCATTCATCCGATCGTGATGAAATTTTCGCACAACCTTGAGAGTGTATGGGAAAAAGTTGTGATACAAAAACATTGAAATCGGTCACAAAATTATATATATATATATATATATATATATATATATATATATATATATATATATATATATATATATATATATATATATATCTGGCAGCAGACTAGCTGTCGAGTCGAGCCGAAGTAAGGAGTTCTGAGCCTATCAAGTCGTAGTCTAATGTTAAGTAGCTCCGAAAGACTGAGACTTCTAATCATTCATTTGTGATGGTCGGTGGTTCTATATCTGGCAGCAGACTAGCTGCCTCAAAGCCAACATAAACATTGAGTTGGATAAAGAACACGGACAGTCGCAAGAGATCAAAGAAATGATGAAGGAGATGAGGGAGTTTGTTGAACAAGAAATCCGAGGTGTAAAAATGTCGGTGGAGGAGATTAATGGTCGTCAGGTGGGGTATGGTCGTGGTGATAACGTGATGGAGGTGCAGCTAGAGCAGATTCAAGAGTTGAAGGAGCAAATTGTGAAATATAATAAACAATCCAATGATAAACTCGAGGAAACCAGTAGAACAAATAGAACATTCTCAGAAATAGTTAAAGAGAGTTTAAAAGAAGTGACAACAGATGTTAAAAATATTCAAAGAGCAGTAGAAGTAACAGGAATTAAAATTAATACAGTAGAAGATAGGCAACAGAGGAAAAACAACATTGTAGCTTATAGAATACCTGAAAATGAGCAGAACTCCAAAAGTAAAGATAAAGAAGATGTTATACAAATATTGGAAAGTATTACAGGTTTGGAATTAGAAAAAGAAATTTTAGAAATTTACAGAATAGGAAAAAGAAGTGAATTGCAAACAACAAGACCAGTTATGATAAAGTTTCAAAGTACTTCAGTTAAAAATTTGACAATGGAAAATGCACCAAAATTGAAGAAAGCAGAAGAAGCAAAAAATATCATATTAAGCAATGACCTGTCAAAAGAGGATAGACTGGAATGTAAGAGGTTGCTTGAGGAAAAGAAGAGGTTGATTGGAGAAAAAGATGATATCACCAAATGGATGTTTAGAATAAAAGGCAAGGCAGGGGCATTCTATGCTGTTGCCTTCAAAAAGCAAAATTTATAGGAAAAAACTGTTTAAGTTCAGAAGATAGGAGTTGTTTAAATAACCAAGCAAAAAAATATGGTAGAAATAAAAAAGCAACAATGAGGGGGCAGCAGATGGTGAGTAGTGGAGGTTTTCAGATGGACATGATGGTGCAGAGTAGCATGGGAGTGAACAAACTGGCTGTAGGATATAGTGCTGAAGAACTAGAAAATTTAAAATCAGATGTGGATATGACTTCAAGAAATGATATCTGTTTGAAAGAAATTGACAAAGTGATAGAGGGTGAAGAATTGAAACAAACTAATCCTAATCCTGATAATAACCATATTGATAACTCAGTTCCATTAAAACCCACTAATGAAAGTATTAAAAAACACAGACTTATTAATCTAAGAGAACGCCACTCTAGAACAGTCACAAAGAAAGCTAACTTCGGTCTTCTTAACATCAGATCAGTCAACAATAAGACTGATGATATTCATAATATTTTCCATGAACATAAAATTAACATTTTGCTTCTCACTGAGACATGGCATGATGAAGACTCAATCTGTTTCAAGAAATTTCTCAAGCTTGGTTTTTCTGTTGTGGACAAACCCAGACCAAGAGTGAAACATGATTGCCTACGCTGTAACCATGGAGGAGTTGCTATTTTGGGAGCTCCTGGTTTCCAATTGAAACGGTTTTACCTAGCTGTTACGCCGACAACATATGAATGTGCTGCTGGTAGGGTAACAGCTGGCTCCTACAGTTGTTTGAACGTTGTAATTTACAGAACAGGAATAATCAATAAACAAATTTTTAGTGAATTTTCTGATTTACTTGACACTATTTCTGCCCTGAATGATGATGTTGTTGTGTCCGGTGATTTTAACATAAGATTGGAACGAAGTAAAGATAATAATGCTATAACTTTTAACACTATTCTTGCTGATCATGGATTCATTCAACATGTTAAACAACCAACTCATGTGCAGGGTGGCACTCTCGATGCTGTAGCCATTCGATCTGATTCTCTAGCTCAAAGTATTGAAGTAATTGACACTGGCTTTTCTGATCACTTTCTCATCCGATGGAGCTCACTAATAACTCGCCCTCCTCCTACTTATAAGAACTCTATGCGTCGAGACTGGAAAAAATTTATATTCGATGATTTTATAACTCAGCTTCAGGCTTCTCCTCTCACCCAAGAAGTTACATGCAGTCTGGATGATGCAGTTGATACATATAACAAGGAACTACTAACCATGCTTGATTTTCAAATACCTCTAAAAATGTCCAGGTATCGTCAACGACCTTCTGACCCATGGTTTGACTATGACTGTCATAATTGCAAAAAACTAACACGTCGACTTAAGCGACTAGCAATCAAAACAAATTCACCAAATGATTTCTTAGAATAGAAAAATCAACTTAAAAAATACAGGAAACTACTTCGTAGTAAACGCGAGTCCTTCGGGACTAAAAAAATTGAAGATGAATGTCAATCAACTCGAAATCTATGGACTTCCTTAAACACAATAACAGCTAGAGGTCAAATACCCATCAGAACAACCTTAACAGCTAATTCATTTCTCAAGTTCTTTGAAAGTTAAACTCAGAATGTACGTGCTTCTACTGCATCTTGTCTTGCTCCACCTCTTTTGGACTGGACCATCAACTCTTCTCTTAACATTTTTGCGCCAACAAATGTGGATGAAGTGACCAAACTTATAAATCGTCTTCCAAACAAACAATGTTTACTAGATCCGATACCAATTTGGCTACTAAAACAATCAGCTTGTTTACTGGCACCTTTTTTAACCAACTTGTATAACAAATCCTTCATTGAAGGATACCTACCAAAATATTTCAAATCATCCTACATCACTCCAGTTCTAAAAAAACCCAATCTTGACTGTGATGACGCTAGCTCTTATCGACCAATCTCCAATCTGTCTGTCATTTCAAAGTTGTTAGAACGGCTTGTTCTTTTGAGGATAACCAGCTACTTAGATAGAAATAACCTTTCTCCACCTCATCAGTCGGCTTATCGGCAATATCATTCAACAGAGACCGCAGTTCTTAAGGTTTTTTTTGATGTTCTGGTGGCTGCTGACAGCGGGAAAATAACATTGCTAGTTCTCTTAGATCTCTCAGCTGCATTCGATACAGTTGATCACTCTATTCTGCTCCAACGGCTAAACTCACACTTTGGTTTCTGCGGACCTGCACTAGAGTGGGTTGACTCATACCTTAATGAACGTAAATGTCAGGTTAGGGTTGGAGAGGACATTTCTGGTACTTTGCTACTTAACTGTGGAGTGCCTCAGGGTTCAGTTCTTGGACCAACTCTCTTTACAATGTATATAGCTCACCTAGAAAAAATTATCTCCAATCATGGACTTTGTGCGCACTTTTATGCTGATGACACACAGATTTATGGTCATTGTGATCCTGTTAAGGCAATCGAACTCTCGTCAGTAGTTTCTACATGCTTTGATGATGTGAGCCTATGGATGTCTTCCAGTCGCCTTCAGCTGAATTCAAGCAAGTCTGAAGTAATTTGGCTGTCAACCAGTCGGATGAAACGTACGTTCCAAGCAGCACCGCTGAGAATGGGTATAGATTGGATCTCTCCAATTTTTCAGTTCGCAATTTGGGTGCTTTCTTTGATTCTGACATGCGTATGAACACTCATGTTAGTCGCATCACCCAAAGCTGCTTTTCAACCTTACGTCAAATCAAAACTGTTGCTTCATCTCTACCCCCCTGGCGCTTAACTTACTTATTACTTCATTGGTGTTTTCAAAACTAGACTATTGTAACTCCACACTGGTTGGACTCCCAAAGATCTTGACTCATCGCCTTCAATCAGTGGTGAATACGGCAGCAAGGCTTTTGACCGGTCGAAGACGCTGCGATCACATCACTCCAGTACTTCAAGAACTACATTGGTTGAACGTCAGGTGTAGAATTATCTTCAAAGTAGCTCAACTAGTCTTTAAATGTCTCAATTGTTTGGCTCCTTCATACTTAATGGAAGTAATTCTGCCTATTAGCAACATACAATCAAGGGGGAATCTCAGATCTGCATCTTCGGCTCTTCTCTTCGTTCCCTCTACTCGTCTAAAAAGTGCTGGTGATAGAAGTTTTCCTGCTGCAGCTGCAAAAATTTGGAATAGTCTTCCCTTGGACATAAGAGCAGCACCTGATTTTGTACTGTTTAAAAAAGAATTGAAACAATACCTTATAAAAATTTAACTTTTTGTTCTATTTATTTTATTTTGTATGTGGCCTTGAAATCGTTTGATTTACGCCACTTTAAATTTGTCAAATAAAAAAAAATAAAAAAATAAACACGTCACCAAACACTCAAACATACATACCGTCTAAATTGTTTTATTGACAGATACAGACGTTAAACAAACCACACACACACACACACACAACGTTCGATAGGTTCCTGTCTAGACTGAGAGTCTAGACAGGTCGACGAGTGCAGGATAAAACTTGTCAGGAGGTCCGGTAGAGCGACCCCTGACATAACTCCCCCTCAAAACGAAAATGTTGAACAGTCTTTCAATATCTTAAATGTTAGCTTTCACACTACTGGACGAAGAATGGGTGTTCGTTCGTCGATGTATCGAGTCTACCAGGGCTTCAAGGTCGGGGACATCAAAGAAGACGAAGAGGAAGATGCGGAGTAGGTGAAATCGGAGAAGCAGAACTTCGTATATAATCTGGATGAAGAATGGGTGTTCATTCGTTGATGGATCGTGTCTACCAGGGCTTCAAGGTCGACTTTAAACTGGAGATGTCCTTCCTGAAAGTAACTTTTACTCCCACCAGTAAAACCACCAGTAAAACCACCCATACAACCAGCTCGACCCATCCAAGTTTACCGTACCGGTCTGAATTGTATTAACGAAGGAACCATCATCACGCCATATCAAAGAAGTTTAACTACTCCAATAATATCATTAATTATAAAATAGTACAACGTTCTGCAACTAAAACAACAAAAGAGAAAACCTATACCCCTAGAAATACAACTAGTACAATGTGTCTCTGGGCTTATGCTCGAAAACAAATTTTCAAAGTTTATAACAGTAAATAATAAACATAATAATACAAATAATTACGACAAGTAAAAAAAATGTCGTCTAGCTCTCCGTGTTGACAGACTACTCCCCTATCCGGGAGAGGAAATCGGCGGCTCCGTGAGATAAGAGAGGGGTTATGATAAGAATATATGGTCACCATGGAAAGGAGCATCAAGAAATTATATTTCTTACGGGTGTTATAATGACGCTCATAAGTATCTTGTTCGTAGTCTCCATGTAGAGTTTTTCTGGCTCTCTCTGAAACTGCCAGATTTTTCTGAATTTGGAGAAGTTCAGCTTCAAGCTGCTTGTATCTCTTGTCTCTCTTTTTACTGGCATTTAACATCTCTTCTTTGGTTACATTGATAGATTTGATTTCGTGCATGTGTTCATTGATCTAGACCGGGTAACGTTTGAACTGATTCACAGCTTCATCTTTGACTTTCAGAGCATCAGCAAGTTGTTTCTCCATAGCTCTGAAGTCGTACTAAAACTTCTTCCGGGCATTCGTTGCAAGCTGCCTCTGTCTCCTCTCATCTTCAAGTTCAGCTTCCACGTCTCTTATCTTTTTAAGAAAACCCTTTCTACCTTTTTCATCCATTTCCTCTCTTGACTGAGCCTCTCTCATCAACTGAACATTCATGGTTTGCCTATTTACTTCCAGTCTCAACTTGGCATCTTCGGTTCCTTGAACTTCCTCTTCGAGCTCTCCGATCATCTGCTTCTGGGTTTCCACCTGAGCTTCAAGAGCTCTCTTGTCTTTTTCTAATTCGAAAACATTCTTTTTGACGTCATCTATAGAAGAAACCAGGTCATCAAGTTCTCTCTGCAGTTGACTTCTCGCTCTGTTTGATTCGGTCAAATCTTCGTTCAGCCCATCAACTTGTCGAGTCAGGTTGAGAATTTTTGTTTTTATTTCTCTGAAATCCTTCTCCAAGTTATCTTTTGCAATTGTCAACCTCTCAGAGATAGCTTTTTCTTCGGTCAGGTTTTGATCGAATTTTCTTTGCTTTTTGTCAATTACTGAGAACTTTGACCTTTCGTTGTCCAGAAGAACAGTGATGTCATCAAACTCATATTGCAATTTCTTCTTAGATTTATTGAGCTTATCGTTTTCTTCAACTAATTGTGCGATCCTCTCTTGAAAGGTTTCAATTTATCGCGACCATTTCCTTTTCGATTCTTCAAGGACGTCGTTCAATGCATCGTGTTCGTCAGCTTTAAGCTTGTATTTTTTTGTCAATTACTGAGAACTTTGACCTTTCGTTGTCCAGAAGAACAGTGATGTCATCGAACTCAGATTGCAGTTTCTTCTTAGATTTATTGAGCTTATCGTTTTCATCAACCAATTGTGCGATCCTCTCTTGAAAAGTTTCAGCTTCTCGCGTCATTTCTTTTTAGATTCTTCAAGGACGTCATTCAATGCATTGTCAGCTTTAAGCTTGTATTCTTGCAGCTGTGCAGCCATGATTCCCGTACGAGCTTCGACGGTTCTCTGAACTATCATTCGTTCGCGTTCTTCCATTTTCAATCGCCTTGTTTCTTCAGTCCTTCTCATCTCTTCTAATTCAAGCCATCTTAGCCTTCTATTTTCTCGTTCTTCTTCTAACATCCTCTATTTTAATTTCAACTTCCTTTCTCGAAACGATCTATCTATTAATTGATTCTCCAATGTCTTTCTATTTCCAACTCTTTCCTCCTTTCTTCGCGTTTAACATACCACTACGTTTTTGTTTTTTGTGTCGTTCTCCTTGTCGATTTCCCCATGTCGGATTTTCGCTAAACCCACCAGAGTCTTTCTTTTCAACGTTCCCCGCATCCTTCCAATTTTCTGGATACACATTCCCTCCCAGTAATTGCACTAGGTTTCCATAACCCTCAACACCGGACGACATACTATCCATCTTTAACCAGATAAGTATCAAATAAAAGACCTACTTATCTAAACTCAGACCGGCGGTAAAACTCGAAATGAAACTCAAACCTTGAGCACGGATGGGTCGGCCGATTCTAGTCAAGGAAAGCTGATCCGATGATGATCTCGGAAACGTCTGGCAAGCCTTAGTCACAAGGAGAACTTCACGGCAAGAAAGATCTTTTTCCCGAACTTGCTTGTCGAACTTTGCTGGAGAGCACTTTTTTCTTCCTGATACTCGATCCCACCACTGCCGCCAAAATGTCACAGTCTTCCCTGCAGGAATGACGTGAACACCAGGAAGAAAAGACAACTCAGAACGACAACAAAAAACTTTATTAAAGCGCAGTTAATAACAAAAAATCCAATACAAAACACTTTTTTTTTTTTTTTTTTTTTTTTTTGTAATAGTTTATAGTCCTTTACACCAGGTGTTTTAAGACTAAAATGGCTGTATGTTGGAAACACCTAAGTACTTCCTGTCGTGGATCATAATTTGATCTTTTTAACTTTCCCCTCCTCCTTTCTCCAGGCTTGGGACTGGCTTGCAAAAGCAAGGCGGAGTTAATATACAAAACACGCAGGACTTCGCCTGATATTCAATAGCTAGCTTCACCGGCGGGGTTCAAATCACTATATATTGTTACGATATCACCAAATCGTATACCGGGCTCAATAGAATGGTTTTGCAGTTTATTGGAAAATAATAAATGAAGGCTTTGTTAAGGCTATTTATACCTTCTGGTCTATTAATAAATAAATAATTAATAATTAATATCCCTAATATATCAATAGGAAGTTGATCATCAAACCAGTGATTTTACATTAATATATATAGCCTCAGAAACAACGTTCGATAGGTGCCTGTCTGGACAGGTCGATGGGTGCAGGATAAAACTTGTCAGGAAGTCCGGTAGAGCGACCCCTAACGATATATATATATATATATATATATATATATATATATATATATATATATATATATATATATATATATATATATATATATATATATATATATTCATATATAGTTATAATGAATAATGATGAATTATCTAGCGCCAGATAAGTCAGAGGCGCTTACGAAGGTTCCTTTGGATCGGAAACTTCGAAGAACACGCTATTTTCATAGACATGAGTTAACCCTAGATAACGCTGAGTTGACGTGAGCACATGTGAGTTAGTTTCATGCTCAAGGAAATTACGTGCCTGGACCGGGAATCGAACCCGGGTCCTACGACTCTAAAAGCCGGTATCTATACCACTAGACCAACACGTCTCACAGACCAACACGTCTCACAGACCAACACGTCTCACAGACCAACACGTGTCACTGAAATTATATATATATTATGAACATAATTTGGCGTTATATTTTCTTTAATGCACTCTCCGTTAAATATTACTGCCCATTTGGCGTTAATTAATTTTCTTGCCAAATTCTCGACGTTGCGAAATGCAGGAGAAAAACGAATATTATCGGGTTTGTCAGTCATTTTATTTCAGAGGCCGACTGCAGTTTTGGAAGAAATCCATCATCAGAGCCAAAAAATAAAACAACTTAAAACAGAAATCAGAACAGAAAATCAGCAAACTGACGCAAGCGAATGAAATAAACAAACTTCGTAAGGTGAATTAGGCCAGGTAAAAATAGTAAGTATGATGGTAAGGTAAGATGAAAACAATTATGAATAAGATAGAATTATATTAAAAGTTGATTAATTATTACTTGTCATACATTTTTATCTTTTTAATCATAATCGATGTCTACCTTTTCTACCACGCACTATACATATATCTTTGTAATAGTTACTATTCCTATATTCACTCTAATACTTTATTTTTTATCCTAATAATAATTAATCAACTTTTAATATTATTCTATCTTATTCATAATTGTTTTCATCTTACCTTACCATCACTGTTCGACGAAAGCGGAGATATTCTTGATTTTATTTATTTAAATATCTTATGTAATTTCGACTTAATTTAATCATTTATTATCATAATACTTGCTTTTATTATTATTATTATTATTACTGCTACTATTATTTTATCCTTTAATTAAACGTTTTTAATTATACTTATTTTATTCTCATAACTCCAGTTTATTTTATGTACGTTAATTTAATTACAGTGTCTAAATTTGATTATTTTTATTAATATCCTTCTATTAAGATAATTTCTCGAGGATATTAGTTTATTTGTATATTTAGTTCTTACATGTTTTCTTATCTTTTGCCTCCTTTTACGCGATTGTATTTACAGACTCTGAAGATGGCGAAAGCCGAAACGGCCCGTAAGTCTGAAATAAAGAAGGTTTTAAATGTTAATACTTTTCTTAATACGTGTTGCAGTAAACAAAAAACGTTGTTCCGAAATATTGAGAAAGTATCTATAAAACTCATAGCGGCTAAATGGAGACTTATTTTTAATCGAGCTTGTCTTAAAATATATATATATATATATATATATATATATATATATATATATATATATATATATATATATATATATATATATATATATATATATATATATATATATATATATATATATATATATATTAATATAATAGAGAACACGTCACTGGCTGATTCTGTCACGCTTACGTAATTAGTCGTATAGTAGTTATTAAATACAATTTTTTTATCATATATATATATATATATATATATATATTAGTTTTGTTTTTCCTTTTAATTAAGTTCACATCAACGTTGACAACAACATTACCATTTTACAGTGGCACTGTCAAAGTATTCGAGCGAGAGTAAACGAACTAAATATTTTTATCGGAAAAATGGAGAAGGTTCCCGACATCATTGCCCTGCAGGAAACATGGCTGAAAAAGGGCAATAACTTCAGTATTTCAGGATATAATATTGTCAGGCTAGATAGAGGTCGCCATCAAGGAGGAGGGGTCGCAACACTCCTCCGAGAAGGCATCTCATACACCTCGCAAACCATAGAACAAAACGAATATGAGTCACTACTTGTGACCATTTCTTCTGAAAAGGGATCAAACATCACCATTATCAATGCATACGTTCCACCAAATGCCAATCATCAAACACTGCTATCTACGCTGGAAATGTCATTCAGTTATACCAACTCAATTGTATTAGGCGACTTCAATGCATACTCTGTTGTTTTCGGTGCTGAAACTTCAGATAATAGAGGAAAATTAATTGAGAAATTGTTAGATCAGTATGGCCTTGTTGCCCTTTTTTCCGGATCAGGTACCCACCTAACTCTCTGCGGAAGGACAACTCTTATAGATTTAGCAATGTGCTCTCCTTCTTTATCTCAAAAAGCCTTGTGTAAGGTGTTAGATGAAAATCTGGGCAGTGACCACTACCCGGTTTTGATCACACTAAATAAAAAGGTCAATTACGAGGTAAACAACAGAAAGGTATGGAATCTGGAGAAAGCCGATTGGTACAAATACCAACGGCTTTCAGCAGGAATGTTAAATGAACTCCAAACTTTCACAAATGTTGACGAAGCAACAAATATGTTAACGCAAGGTCTGAACAAAGCAGCCATAGCATCAATACCAACTAAAAATGGAAGACGATCAGGACTTAGGCCAGTACCATGGTGAAATGATGAATGTGAAAGCGCAATCAAAGCAAGAAACAAAGTCTTATACTCACTTCGGAAAGAGTGTACTACGACTGGCTTTGAACGGTATCGAGAACTCAAACAAATCGCACAGAAGATAGTGAGGACAGCAAAAGAGAACCATTGGCGAACATTCTGTAGCTCTCTTAACTCACACTCTAGTCAGACTACCATGTGGAAAGCGGTGAAAAATATGGTCCACACACATGCAGGTTTTAACGTTCCAGCGCTGAAACTGAGTGAAAATGAAACCGCTTATTCTGACAAAGACAAAGCGAATGCGTTAGCAACTGCCATCGCAAAAAACTCATCAGACAAAAATCTTGACCTAAGATTTATTCAAAGGAAAGAGGCTCTGAAAAGAGAAATTACCTTTACCATCAGATCTGGCATTTCTTGCAAAAACGACCCACATGATTTAAACACAGAAATTTCCTTAAAAGAATTTACGGAAGCTCTGATGCAGAGTGCAAACGGCAAATCTCCAGGTCCAGACAATCTCTGCTATGAGATGCTAAGACAAATTGACGAGATAGGTCTCAATAAGCTCTTGGATCTTATAAACTTATCTTGGTTCAAAGGAGAGGTAGCAAAACTATGGAAGCAATCCATAATTGTTCCGCTACTAAAACCGAGAAAAAATTCTGCAGACACCAACTCATATCGACCCATTTCCCTAACATCTTCATTGTGCAAGATTACTGAAAAAATTATTGCAAATCGGTTAAGGTTCTACCTGGAGCAAAATAATCTCTTAAACCGTGAACAATCAGGCTTTAGAAAAGGAAGAGGATGCACAGATCACATCCTTAGACTACAAAACTATATTAAACGCTCTATGTGGAATAAGGGTGGGACACTGGCGGTCTTTCTGGACTTAAAAAAAGCCTTCGATCTAATGTGGCGAGAGGGGCTTTTGTTGAAGCTTGAAAAGCTTGGTGTCAGAGGAAAGATTCTAAAATGGATCCATAGCTTCTTGAATAATTGAGAGGCCATGGTTCGTGTGGGATCCACGTTGTCAGACCCGGTATTGTTGGAAAATGGTACACCGCAGGGTTCTGTCCTGAGCCCCCTTTTGTTCATTGTTATGCTGAGCGACATCCCTTGTCAAGAAATCCATGGAATTCAGACATCTATATTTGCGGACGATGTAGCAATATGGATTTCAGGAAAAGACCCACATACTATGCGAAACTGCTTACAGACTCGATTAAACGAAATCCAAACATTCTTCCTCAATTGGGGATTCCAATTGTCAACCGAGAAATCGGTAGTAGTCTGTTTTACAAAATACAATAAATTCCGAACAAATTCCCTACCTATTTGTATGGATGACAAAAAAATCAGTTGGAAGAGCGAAGCTACATTTCTCGGTATAATATTTGACTCAAAATTAACCTGAAAAAAACACATTGATAAGATCGTTGATCGTTGCAAAAAAAGATTAAATATCATGCGATACCTAACAGGACAAAGCTGGGGATGCAACAAAGAAACACTGATGCTTTTCTACCGATGCGCCATACGGTCAGTGATGGAGTTTGGCTGCGAAGCATTTGACAGTGCATCAGAATCTCAAAAACAGAGACTCGAGAAAATCCAATATAGTGCCTTAAAAACAGCTTGCGGGGCAATGGTTGGAACCAGTTTGGTCGCTCTACAAATAGAATGCGGAGATCCTCCACTCGATATACGACGAAAGATCTTAATTACAAACCTTGCCACTAAAACCAAGACCATTCCAAACCATCCGACAAAAGACGTCTTTGTACCCCCCAGAGGACATGAAGGGGTTAAATGGCGATGGTTCTTTCACAGAAAAGTGAAAGAAGTTGAACATCCAGCAGCCAAAAGAACAGCGGCATTGAACAAAATAGTTGACAAATTCAATCCTGTCCCCTTAACTCCTTCTCTAACTCCACCATGGAAACTTATTCCACCTCTTTTTAACGAAGGGCTGGAGGGGTTAAAGAAGGATGATCCGTCAATTGTCCAAAGAGCTAAGGAACTGATTGCTACATATACAGATTCGACACATATGTACACAGATGCATCTAAGATAGACAATGTAGCAGCTGTGGGAATTTATATCCCGGAAAAAGATATGAAAATAGCTAAGAGAGTCACGAATGGCGTTAGTATTTATACGGCTGAGCTAACAGCTATAAAATGCGGCTTGGAGTGGATGGCACAACCAGACGGTCCACGTAAAATAGCCCTATTTACGGATTCATATAGCTCTATGATATCATTGAAAAGTTCCACAAATGCTCAAAATTCTGCTATTGTGGAATCAGTCCTAAGTCCTAACACTAGCATCCAACCTTTCAAAAGAAGGGAAAACAATTACCCTGATTTGGGTACCTAGCTACGTGGGCATACGTGGAAATGAAATGGCAGATTGCCTTGCCAAAGAAGCTACCAAACATCCCGAAATAGAGATTGATATTATGCCAGAGATATTTGACATAAAAAGAACAATACGCAGAGAGCTTTTGAACGAATGGCAGACCAGATGGGACTCTACTCAAGAAAGTCGGCACTACTGGTCTCTCGAAAAAAAGTCTCAAATAAAATTAAATTCAAGACAACAAACAGAAAAAAGGAAGTCATCATTTCCCGACTCCGACTTGGAAAGTGTCAGCGGAAACAAAATTTGAAGAGAATAAAGCTTCATGAGACAGGTTTGTGCGAAACCTGCGGAACAGAGGAAACAATCGAGCACTGGTTGCTGCACTGCAAAGAAACGACACAACTAGGAATGGAACTTGGGAACTTTTGTAAAAGGATCCAAAAACCAACTACACTCCAAACCATACTGAACTCGGAAATATGCCACGACATCATCTATAAATGGATACAAAATAATCCTAAAGAACTGTAAATATAGAGAAAAATTATTTAGTGTAAATAAGTATTTTTTTTCATTTTGATTTTGTTTTCGCGTCTTAAAACACATGGTGTAAAAGACTATAAACTATAATAAAAAAAACGCAGAGCTCAAACGCCTCATCCTAGGAACGTGAAATTTGGAACTTATATTACTTTTATTGCGTAAGCATCCACTAAGAAAGAATTTTTGAAAATTTCTCTCCTGAGGGGAAGAAACTGGAAAACAAACTTTTTTCTAAAACAATGTATATTTCAAAAACCAGAAATGAGGAGATTTTGAAATTTGGTATATAGATTCTTCTTAAAAAATAAAAAAATACGTGTTTCACCATTTTTCGAAAATTCGGTTTCCCGGACCTCAAATTGACTCTCAAGGTTGTGTGAAAATTTCATTACGATCGGATGAATGGTGTAGCAATGCCTAAAGAACATACATACATAGAAACATTCATTTATATATATATATAGATCTGAACGTTCGATAAAAAAAACCGTCATCTTTAACGAGGTATTTCTAGTTTACTTTCAGATTATTGAAAATTTAATTTTGTATATGAAGATCTTTATTTTGTGGATAATAATAAAATTTTTATTTTCAAATTTAACCTTACCATTTCTGTTTTTAGGCTTGTCATCTGACAGGCTTTTTTGATGCTAGTTCAGAGCAATAAGTCTGGCGTCAATCAATCTTTCCCATGTGATCGCGTATTGTTAGCTAAGTGTATTTGCTAAAATAAGGATAAAATAGAAAAGAAAATAATTAATAAACTTTTAAAAAAACATCTAACTGTTGGAATGAGTGGATGGAAAACGAATTCTCTAGGCTCGGAAAAACCAAACAAAAATTTGCTGTATGAAAAGTAAAACTCACGAATATCTACATAAGACGCGGTTGCTAAAAATTTCAACAAGGGATATCCAAGCTGTGGAATAAAATAGGAAAATGACAAAGTCAAGACAAATGCTAAATAGTGCAGTTCAAAGGCAGAAATACGTCGAATATCAGAATACAGCTTATATAATATTAATGCCATAAATATTGAGATAGCTACGAATTGACTAATGGGATGATTGCCAATATCTAAGAACGTAATAACCAGAAAAAACGTAACACCGAACGTGAATGGAGAAGAATAAAATAATGTATCAATATCTTCTGCAAAACCAGTACACAAAAAATTAAAAACATCAAGTGAAGAAAAGCAAAACAGCAAACATCCAGCAAATATTGGATACCAAAATTGTAATAATAGGGAGCTGAAACAAACTGCCGCCATGGTTATTTTACAAAATTTAGACATTTCTTCATGGGTCCTTTTTCTACACATAGGACAACTTTTTGATATCATCATCCATGTACAAATGCAAGAGCTACAAAATGTATGTTTACATGGCAGAACCTTTATTCCTTTCTGCAGCATTTCTTCGTGACAAATGGGACATTCAATATCAGTTGTCATTTAAAACTTAAATTTCAAATATTGTTCAAAAATTTCAAAAAACTTTTAAAAGAAAGAAAAAAGTTAACAGAAAATATGAATCTTTTGAATATATATTAAATACAACAATTTAGTTTGTATGAAATAATAGAACGGCAATCAAATAATTGTACGAATGAAAACGAACTATATCAACATCTGTGAAGTTAATTTCCATAGAGCAAAAAACGTATATATATATATATATATATATATATATATATATATATATATATATATATATATATATATATATATATATATATATATATATATATATATATATATATATATATATATATATATATATATATATATATATATATATATATATATATATATATATATATATATATATATATATATATATATATATATATATATATATATATATATATATATATATATATATATATATATATATATATATATATATATATATATATATAGTTATCAGAAAATAATTTTATTTGCTGTTGCAGGCTGTTATTTTTCTCAGAAAGTGTTGTCAAACATTGGTCGTATCTTTGATCTAATATAGAAAACTTCTCTTCAGCAGCCTCCAACTCGTCGGCAATGAATTGACTGCCTGAGATTGGAGATTTCTTGTTAAATGCCTTTTTAGAGCGTAAATAATTTTGAACGTATTTCGGCGTAATGTTTTCTTTTAGGCATGCTCTGTTAAAAATGATAGACAAATAGAAAAACAAAAATTATTTTCTGATAACTACGACGCTAAAAAAAGAAACGCCATAACCGATAAATTGTCTAGACTTTATGGCGACCACTATCCATACGTTGTTTTTCTATTTCAGTTTTCATTAATGTTTATTCTCGTCGTTTTATAGTTTCATTCTATTTTCGCATTATAGTAAATACATTTTAACTTCGTAATTTAAAGGGCTCCGAAGATGCTTTTCTGCGAAACCGATCGGTCAGCCCTCGTTTTTAATAAATCTATTTAAAAAGCGGAGTTATCATGAATTCAAGAGATTTTGAAAGCTTGGCGAAAAAACGTATCAACGCAAAGTGGTCTATCATTTTTAACAGAGCATGCCTAAAACAATATATATATATATATATATATATATATACTAGCGGGGTTACCCGGCGTTGCCCGGGGTTTTTAGAGGTTTTTCTAATGTTTGTCCCTCTCGCTCCCGTTTCCTTCTCCACTTTCCCGTTTTCGTCGCGTTCCCGGTCGCTTTTCCGCTCTCGGTCGTTTTCCAGCTCCCGGTCGCTTTCCCGCTCAGAAGTTTTGTTATCGATTTTCTCTCTTGCTCGCGTTTCCTTCCAAGCTTGCTCTCCCGATTCCAGTCGCTTTCCGCGTTCCCGGTCGCTTTCCGCGTTCCCGGTCGCTTTCCCGTTCCCGGTCGCTTTCCCGTTCCCGGTCGCTTTCCCGTTCCCGCTCACGCTTGCTCTCCCGTTCCCGGTCATGCTTGCTCTCCCATTCCCGGTCACGGTTGCTCTCCCGTTCACGCTCATTTTTTTTTCCATTCTTTCATAACTTCTGTTAGCCTATAAAACGTAAAATAGATTTGCTAAGACTATATATATATATATATGAATGTTTGTGGGTTAGTTTGTCTATTATAGAAACGGGAAAGCGACCCGGAACGGACAGCGAGCGGGAACGGAAAAGCAAGCGTGAGCGGGAATGGGAGAGCAAACGTGAGCGGGAAAGCGACCGGGAGTGGTAAAGCGACCGGGAGCGGGAAAGCGACCGGGAGCGGGAAAGCGACCGGGAGCGGGAAAGCGACCGGGAGCGGGAAAGCGACCGGGAGCGGGAAAACGACCGAAAACGGGAAAGCGAACGGGAGTGGGAAATCAGGTGGGAAAGGAAACGGGAGAGAAAGAGACAAACATTAGAAAAACCTCTAAAAAACCCGGGCAACGCCGGGTATCTCCGCTAGTACATACATAAACACACACACAGACACACATACATGCACATACACATACATACATACACACATACATACGCACATACATATATATATAGTTCCCGCTCGCTCACCCGCTCCGCTCCGCTCATTTTGTGACGGATTTCAAATTTTTTTTTTTATTTGACTTTCCCCTTGACTCTCAAGGTTGTGTGAAAATTTCATTACGATCGGATGAATGGTGTAGCAATGCATAAAGGACATTAACATAAATACAAACATTCATTTTTATATATATATATATATATATATATATAAATGATTGTTTTTATATATGTCCTTTATGCATTGCTACACCTTTCATCCAATCGTAATGAAATTTTCACACAACTTTGAGAGTCAAGGGGAATCAAATATAGAAAAAAAATTGAAATCCGTCACAAAATGAGCGGAGCGGGTGAGTGAGCGGGAACTATATATATATATATATATATATATATATATATATATATATATACATATATATATATATATATATATATATATATATATATATATATATATATATATATATATATATATATATATATATATATATATATATGTATATGTATATGTATATGTATATGTATATGTATATACATATACATATACATATACATATACATATACATATACATATACATATACATATACATATACATATACATATACATATACATATACATATACATATACATATACATATACATATACATATACATATACATTTACAGTATTTCGGCACTAAATGTTCATTTAAACATGCTCTGTTGAAATATACACGCCATTTAGAAGACACGGTTTTGTCAATTAAACGCTTAAAATATTTTAAGTGAGAGAAAACACTTTTACTAAATCCAAAATCAAACGTTTTATTAGCAACCAACTTGCAAGTTTCAGCCATTGCGGCCATCGTCAGGGTTGTTTTGATTGTCTTAATGTAACTAAAAGTTAATACATACAGTACATAATAATAATTAAAATCGGGACGATGAACTTAAATTAAGCAGAAAATAATTAATAAAATAATAATAAAAATAAAATAATAATATTAAAATCAAAATAAAAATACTTTAAAAATTATATTAATTTAAATCGAGAGATAATAATTTAAATTTATAAAATTCATCAAAAGTTTTAAGAAATGTGAAACAGACAAAGAAGCTTATATATCATATCAAAACAATGTCATCTCTTCCGTCTAATTGTAATATTAATGTTATCAGTTAAGTGAGACAAGTACAACGGACCAGATATCCCCTCTGAAACACATGTACCATCAACAGTCACTCCAGAAGATCCGTCATCCACCTGAGAAATCTCTGCACAACCCTTTATCCGGTGCATTCGGACGGAATCATGGCAACCGGATAAACAACCATCATAAAACTCAACATCTGTTCGATCAACGAGACTTTGACCAGGCAAACCCGACAAGCAACATGTATCTACAGTTTTAAATCCCTGCAACAAGTCATCTGTAGATGAGGCGCCTTTTTTATCACCATCAATGTTACATATTTCAGAAGCTTGGGAGGAAGAAAAACATATTGTAGAAGGATGCATATCGTCGCACTTTAAATCAAGCAAAATGCTATCTGTAATTGAGGTGCCTTTTAAATCACCGTCCTGGTTATTTCCATCAGATGCATGTAAGGGAGAAAAACAATTATCAATATTGACGTCATCAGCGGTCACGACCCTGAAAGAACAACATTCTTTTGTATCTTTGTCATTCACGTGTCCGGATTTGTTTTCATCAGAGACAGCATTTTCAATCTGATGTTCTATAGCAAGTTGAATATCTGCAGACTGCAGACTCGGTTGTGCAGCCCCTGCATTGGCTGGATCAGAACAAATCAAAGTATTAATATCAAGTTTGATTCTATTTGATTGAACATCACCAACATCAGATATATATGTATATACATATACATATACTCATACATATACATATACATATACATATACATATACATATACATATACATATACATATACATATACATATACATATACATATACATATACATATACATATACATATACATATACATATACATATACATATACATATACATATACATATACATATACATATACATATACATATACATATACATATACATATACATATACATATACATATACATATACATATACATATACATATACATATACATATACATATACATATACATATACATATACATATACATATACATATACATATACATATACATATACATATACATATACATATACATATACATATACATATACATATACATATACATATACATATACATATACATATACATATACATATACATATACATATACATATACATATACATATACATATACATATACATATACATATACATATACATATACATATACATATACATATACATATACATATACATATACATATACATATACATATACATATACATATACATATACATATACATATACATATACATATACATATACATATACATATACATATACATATACGTATACATATACATATACATATACATATGTTTATATATATATACATCTATATATTTAAAAACGAATGTTTGTATATATGTCCTTTATGCATTGCTACACCTTTCATCCGATCGTAATGAAATTTCACACAACCTTGAGTGTCAAGGGGAATCAAATAGGAAGAAAAAAAATTGAAATTCGTCACAAAATGAGCGGAGCGGGTGAGTGAGCGGGAACTATATATATATATATATATATATATATATATATATATATATATATATATATATATATATATATATATATATATATATATATATATATACTTTATTGCTTTTACTGCGTAAGCATCCACTAAGAAAGGATTTTTGAAAATTTTGCTCCTGAGGGGAAGAAACTGGAAAACAAACTTTTTTCTAAAACAATGTATATCTCGAAAACCAAAAATGAGGAGATTTTGAAATTTGGTGTATGGATTCTTCTTGAAAATTAAAAAGATACGTGTTTCACCATTTTTTTAAAATTCGGTTTCCCGGACCTCAAATGTGGGTTGGAAAATTGGGTTATTTGGTTTTTAAAGTAGCTGCTAATCAAAAACTGTGAATGCTACAGGAGTAAAAATTAGTATTTATTTTCTACTCCAAAAATAATAAAATACGTGTTTTAGCATTTTTTTAAAATGTGGTTTCCAGGACTTTAAATGTGGGGTAGAAAATAGGGTTATTTGTTTTTTAAAGTAACTGCTACTCAAAAACTGTAAATACCACTGATGTAAAAATTAGTATTTAGTTTCTATTCTAAAAATAAAGATATACGTGCTTCACCATTTTTTACAAATTTGGTTTTCAGGACCTTAAATGTGTGGTGGACTACTCAAAAACTGTGAATGCTACAAAAGTAAAAATTAGTATTTAGTTTTTACTCTAAAAATAATGATATAAGTGTTTCACCATTTTTTGAAAATTTGGTTTTCAGGACTTCAAATGTGGGGTGGAAAATAGGGTTATTTGGTTTTAAAAGTAACTGCTACTCAAAAACTGTGAATGCTACAAATATAAAAATTAGTATTTTGAAGTTTTGTGCCGGTTAAAAGTAGCTGAGTCCAGTTCAACACCGGTCGGGCCAAGCTGTTATTTTAGGGTCTTTTTACGAGCCAGGCTAAACCTGAAATCAAGGTGGTACGGGCCAAGGTTTTTCACTAAGCATATAGACATTTTAGTGATTTTAGGGTCTTCAGACGGGCCGGGCCAAACCTGAAGTCAAGATGGGACGGGCCAAAGTTTTTCATTAAGTATATAGAAATTCTAGGCCTGTAAAAACGGACCGGGCCAGGAATTTTGGTTTTGAAACGGACTGGGCCAAGCTGTCGACGGGCCGAGTCGTATCTTATGGATGCACGGTTTAAATTCTCTAATTTCATGCGAGCGAAGCCGCTACGGGCAATGCTAGTATATATATACTAGCAGTGCCCGTTGCGGCTTCGCTCGCATGAAATTAGAGAGTTTGAACCGTGCATCCATAGTAGAGATCAATTTTTTAGGTCTCGGCTCGGCCCGTCGACAACTTAGCCCAGCCCGTTTTAAAAACCCAAACTCCTTGCCCGGCACAGCCCGTCTGAATTAGGCCCGGCCCATTCTTACAGGCTTAGAAGTTCTATATACTTGATGAAAAACTTCGTCCCGTCCCACCTTGACTTCAGGTTTGGCCCGGCCCAACTGAAGACCCTAAAATCACTAAAATATCTATATACTTGGTGAAAAACCTCGGCCCGTTCCACTTTGATTTAAGGTTTGGCCTGACCCGTGTGAAGACTCTAAAATAACGGCTTGGCCCGGCCGGTGATAAACTGAACTTAGCTACTTTTAACCGGCACAAAACTTCAAAATACTAATTTTTACATTTGTAGCACTTACAGTTTTTGAGTAGCAGTTATTTTGAAATCAAATAACCCTTTTTTCCACCCCACATTTGATGTCCTGGAAACCAAATTTTTAAAAAAATGTTGAAACACTTATATCATAATTTTTTGAGTAAATACTAAATACTAATTTTGACATCTGTAGCATTCACAGTTTTTGAGTAGCAGTTACTTTAAAAACCAAAGAAACTTTTTTCCACCCCACATTTGAGGTCCTGAAAACCAAAATTTCAAAAAATGGTGAAACACATATATCCTTATTTTTAGAGTAGAAACTAAATACTAATTTTTACTTTTGTAGCATTAACAGTTTTTGAGTAGAAGCTACTTTAAAAACCAAATAACCCAATTTTCCAACCCACATTTGAGGTCCGGGAAACCAAATTTGTATAAAATGGTGAAACACGTATATCTTTATTTTTAGAAAAGAAACTAAATAATAATTTTTACATCTGTGGTATTTACTGTTTTTGAGTAGCAGTTACTATAAAAGACAATTAGCCTTATTTTCCACCCCACATTTGAAGTCCTGGAAACCAAATTTTCAAAAAATGCTAAAACACGTATTTCATTATTTTTGGAGTAGAAACTAAATACTAATTTTTACTCCTGTAGCATTAACAGTTTTTGAGTAGAAGCTACTTTAAAAACCAAATAACCCAATTTTCCAACCCACATTTGGGGTCCGGGAAACCGAATTTTCAAAAAATGGTGAAACACGTATCTTTTTATTTTTAAAAAAGAATCTATATACCAAATTTCAGAAAAAAATTTTAGAAAAAATTTTTAGAAAAAAGTTTGTTTTCCAGTTTTTTCCCCTCAGGAGCAAAATTTTCAAAAATCCTTTCTTAGCGGATGTTTACGCTATAAAAGTAATATAAGTTCCAAATTTCACGTTCCTAGGATGAGGCGTTTGAGCTCGGCGTTGATTATGAGTCAGTCATCTGTCAGTCAGGACATGTTCTTTTATATATATAGATATATATATATATATATATATATATATATATACATTGGATAGCGAAATTAGCCGGTTACTAAAAGAAGGAATAATCTCTCCCGTGGATCACTCTTAGTGGGCAGCACCCATAGTTGCTGTCCGTAAAGCAAACGGCTCCATCCGACTTTGTGCAGATTTTTCAACGGGCTTAAATGACTCACTGATGCTCCATAGACACCCGTTACCTACCATGGATGGCGTTTTCACAAAACTAAATGGAGGGACAGTTTCTCCCAAATAGATTTTGCAGAAGCATACCATCAAGTAGAAGTGACGGAAGAATGTAAAGAGCTCTTAACAATCAACACTCATAAAGGTTTGTTTCGTTATAACCGTCTACCATTTGGTGTGGAATCAGCACCAGGTATTTTTCAACAAATCATTGACACTATGATTACTGGTCTTGGTGGCGTTGCCGTCTATTTAGATGATGTCATCGTCACGGGACGGACATTAGAAGAACACAACACGAACTTAGAGGCTTTATTTGACCGAATTTTAAATTATGGCTTCCGGATTAGAATTGAAAAATGCAACTTGTTAATGACGGAAATCACGTACTTGGGAAATGTAGCTGCAGGCCGTCGTTCCGACCCCAAAAAAATCGATGCAATAATTCATATGCCTCTACCCGAAGAGGTTGGACAGGTCCGTACTTTTCTTGAACTGATCAGCTATTACAGCTCATTTGTACCACGCATGAGAAATCTAAGAACACCACTAGACACCCTTTTAAAAAAAGACACTGTGTTCCAGTGGTCTGAAAGCTGTCAATAGGCATTTGACGAAACTAAAAAAATTTTATTATCCGACCTTCTGTTAACCCATTACAACCCCAACCAACCAATTGTAGTTGCAGCCGACGCATCAGAATACGGCATTGGAGCAGTGATATCGCACAGATATAGTGATGGAACAGAAAAGGCAATTGCACACGCTAGTAGAGCTCTCACTCCAGCAGAAAAGAAATATAGGCCAATAGAAAAAAAAGGTCTAGCACTAGTTTTCGCGGTCAGAAAGTTTCACCGTTATATTTATGGACGCCACTTTACTCTATTAACAGACCATCAACCTCTGCTTGCCATTTTTGGCAATAAAAAAGGCATACCATCATATACAGCAACCAGACTCCAACGCTGGGCTCTAACACTGCTTGCCTATGATTTCAAAATTGAATACTGCAGAACCACGTCCTTTGGACTAGCTGACACACTTTCGCGCCTTATAGGTCCACATAAAACAACAGAAGAAGACACATTGATAGCAACTATCAATCAAGATATAAACTCCTTGTATATCAATGCCGTCAAACAACTTCCAGTGTCAAATAAAGAAATCTGTGACGTAACAAAAACAGACAATGAGTTAAATCCCCTTCTCCAATATGTCAAAACAGGAAAGTGGAACGAAAACAAAGCACTGAAAACCAGCAAACTCAAACTCTTAAAAAAAGAAATAACGATACATGAAGACTGTTTATTCTTTGGTTCTCGAATAATCATCCCTCAGGTTTTGCAAAAACGAGTACTTCAAATGCTTCAGAAAGGCCACCCGGGTATTACTCGAATGAAGATAATTGCCCGAGAACACGTTTATTGAAGCGGCATTGATAAAGACATAGAAAACTGGACACGCAGCTGTTCTTCATGCCAACAAGCAGCTAAATCACCCATAAAACACACTTTATGTTTATGGCCAAAAGAAACCACACCCTGGAGTCGAATTCAGATCGATTATGCTGGACCGCTCCATGGAAAAATGTATCTCGTAGTAGTAGATGCATTCTCAAAATGGCCAGAAATAACAGAGATGGCAAACAGCACCACATCCAACACGATAAATGCACTCCAGCGGATTTTTGCACAATTTGGATTGCCTGAAACAATTGTCAGAGACAACGGCACACAATTCACCTCAACTGTTTTTCAGAAATACTGTGCAGAAAACGCGATCAAACACGTGAGATCACCACTATTTCACCCACAATCCAGGCCGAACGATTTGTAGACACTTTCAAAAGAGCTTTGATTAAATTAAGAAATGACGGAACTTACAAAGAATCTCTTCAAACATTTTTATTCAGCTACAGAACCACTCTCTGCGCTTCATCGCCGAACGGTCTCTCTCCAGCGGAAAATTTCCTAGGCAGACAATTACGTTCGGTCTTAAGCGAATTACATCCGAAAAACATCAAACATTCAACACCTCGATCAAATGACATGGAGAAACAGTTCAACCGCCATCATGGGGCACTACCTCGACAGTTCCAAAACGGTGAATTGGTGTTCGTTCGCGATTATCGACCGGGACCTGTCACGTGGATACCAGGACAGATTGTCCGTAGAAGGGGAAGAGTTATGTACGATACTATCGTAAAAGGAATG
The DNA here is from genome assembly GCA_963978895.1 of Erpobdella octoculata. Classification (NCBI taxonomy): domain Eukaryota; kingdom Metazoa; phylum Annelida; class Clitellata; order Hirudinida; family Erpobdellidae; genus Erpobdella; species Erpobdella octoculata. The sequence continues at coordinate 149,759 of CAXBUH010000043.1, read as the reverse complement.
GTCTGGAAGCGCCACATCAACCAGTTACGCCCACGTCAAGAATCGAAGTTTACAACAACACTACTCGAAACATTTGACTTACCTTATCAGAATACAAGACAAGGAGAAAATGCCACAACTGCCAAACCTGGTCAAACAGTGGAAAAGAACATTAACACAAAGAGAGGCATTCTGAAAGGTCAGGATTCAGACCGTTCTAAAAAATCTGTTCATTTTCAGCTAGGCACCGAACACCAGCCAGAACAGCCTACACAAGACTTTGCAGCAACGCCATTCCCTTCTACTGAAAACTCAGAATCAGTAGGACCACGTTCACCTTCATCATTACAACTGAGGCGATCTAATAGACAACGACACGCTCCATCTCGACTTGTAATAAATCACCAAAGCAAGTCATACACCAGCGGTGTCTAGCTTAGGAGGGAGGTGTTATATATATATATATATATATATATGTTTGTATATGTTTATATATATATATATATATATATATATATATATATATATATATATATATATATATATATATATATATATATATATATATATATATATATATATATATATATATATATATATATATATATATATATGTATATAAATTAATATCGATGACCTATTTTCTTAACGGCAACGTCCCGGTTATAAGAGTTATAATTATTATTCTTAAACCAGTTACATTCTGTAAATCGATACCTGATTTCTGAACAAATAAACATCACAACAGTAATAAATTTCATAAACATTTTAGGTCAACTACCCAATATGTTTAAGGCTGGAAAAGTTTATACAGATGAACAAAATTCGTTTGCATTAACACTTCATCTGTATGGACCAAAAGCTTACAATTTTCTTGGAAGCAAAGGCTTGAATCTTCCACACACAAGGACGCTCCGAAAGTTTGTATAAATTTATCTAAAACCTGAAAGTTTTTGACAACAAAAATTAAACCTCAATATTTTTATTTTCAGAAGTTATTAATTTTGCAAAATTTTGGTAACTTAAATCATGATATTCTCAAACTGTAGGTGGCTGGTAAAAGTGGATGGAAGTCCAGGGCTCAATTTAGAAATTACTGAATTTCTACAGAAAAAAGTTCAAGAAGATAGTTACACTTACAAGAGATGTTCATTAATTATAGATGCCGTGTCCATTAAACATCATCTACAAAATATTAGAGGAAGTAATTCAAAATCAGGTTTCTGCATAACATATATGCTTTGAACAATTACTGTTAATCTAATTAAGCACTAACCTAAAAAAAAATAACTCTTATAGGATTTGCTGATTTGGGACTTGGAGAAGTTTCGGTGGGAATTGCCAAAAGCCCGAATTTTGACATTTGCCCGAATCGGGCTAGCCAGTCGGGCAAATAGCGTACGAAATCGGGCAAATGGCGTACGAAGTCGGACAAATGCCGTAAGAAGTCGGGCAAACGGCGTACGAAGTCGGGCATATGGCGTACGAAGTCGGGCATATGGCGTACGAAGTCGGGCATATGGCGTACGAAGTCGGGCATTTGGCGTACGAAGTCGGGCATATGGCCAGGAATTTCGGTTTTTGAAACGGGCTGCCCGACTTCGTACGCTATTTGCCCGACTGGCATGAGCGATTTGGGCAAATGACAAAATTCGGGCAAATGTGTAGGAGCCAAGTTTCGGATGAGGCAGCCACAGAAATGTTGGTGTGCATGCTTGTTGGGACTGTTAGCCACTGGAAGTTGCCAGTCCCATACTTCTGCACAAATGGTCTAACAGCTGTTATGCAAAATAATCTAGTCTAATCGGCTATAGAAAAATTACAAAGCCTGGAAATTGAGGTTTTTACCCCATAATTGAAAATATCACCATTCAAGTTTCTAATTTACTACATAAATTTTTAGGTTGTTTCTTTAGTCATGGATGGTCTTAGAACAAATATTTCTATGTGCAATCTCTTAGGATGCAGTTATAGACTACCAGACCCCAAGCCATGGTTTTATGTCATTGGCAGTGTAGTATATGTGTTTCGTGATGTTTGCCACATGATAAAACTTTCAAGAAACACGCTTGACTCTTTTGGCAAACTACAATCAAAAAAGGTACTGTTTTGAAATAAATTATGCATTCCTTTGAAAAGATAATTAAATATAAATAACAATAATTGATAAATTTACATCCATAGGCACTATTGACTGGGATCACATTAAAAAACTCAATAACATTCAAAATTAAGTTGGTCTCAGGCTGGCAAACAAACTATCAAACCAGCACATACACTTCCATAGGCTTAAAATGAAGGTTAAAATTTAACAAAAATTGTTCTCGCTTGTATTTGAAACATAACCATTAAAACTATATTTAAGGTTTTGTTGGCTGTTCAAGTAATTAGTAATTCTACTGCTATGGCTCTAACAGCACTCAAAGACCTAGGATACCCAGAATTTCTTAATGTTGATGCAACAGTGGAGTTCATCCAATTAGCAGACACATTGTTCGATATTTTTAATTCAAGACATCTTAGTTGTAAATTTTTTAAAAGTCCTATAAATAAAGAAAATTATCACAACATTATGAAAAAGTTATGTGATATAAGCAAATACTTTCTCGAACTAAAAACTGTTTGCGGAAAACTCCTCTATCTTACAAACAAGGAAGTAGCTTTTAAATATTGTAACAGTTAGTGAGTGTTCATTTTCACAAAATCTTTATAAGCATTACATATTAAATTACTAATCTTTTAATACTGCTTAAGTTAAATTTAACATTTAATCCATTTATATTTTTTAAGGTCCACTTTTATTCTTGGATTTGTATCTAACATTTCTGTAATTAAAAAATTGGCACAAACGTTACTGGAACATCAGAAGTATGTCATGACATACAAATTTTCTCAAGACCACTTAGAATTATTTTTTAACTCAGTAAGAAGAAGTGGTAAGTCATATAAACTTCATTTAGATAATTTAAATTATTATTTATTATAAACCTTTAATACACAGGTGGTTGGAACAACAATCCTTCTACCTATCAATTTGCCAGTATTTTTAAGAAATATTTTTGTAAATGTGGATTGATTCCAGATAGCAGTGGAAATGTAAGAGTTTTAGAAAATTCTGAATTTCTTTGGCCATCAAGTAAACATTTACAGAGCCAAAGTATTGCTCACTAGAACAAGTAAGTTTATTGATGAATAACAATGCTTAGATTTGGTTTACCATTATACTAGTTTTACTATTCGTTATTTCTATTTACTAATTTATTTATATAACTTTTTGCAATTATTCCTTTGCATCATTAACAACTTCTGCACTGATTGCTAATGCCACTACCTACATAAGTGGATGGGTTGTGGCTAAAGTTCTGCCGACACTAAACTGCAACAAGTTTCGTGCAAGCATGGTGACCGAGGCAACACCACAAACTACAATGTATCATTTAATGAGATTAAAAAATGGAGGATCATATTTTGTTCCTTCAGAAGGTGTAGTCAAGGTAAATTTTTTTTTAAAGTTTTAATTTACTTTTTCTAAATTAAATTAAATTTATTTACACCTTTCAATATGTTAGACATATTAACATTTCAATTTTATTTTCAAGATCTGTAAAGTTACAGAATCCTGCTTACGTCAAACAATCAACATCCGACAGTCAACAAATACAACGACATCTCAACAACTAAAGTCTCTGGTGCTTGTGAAAATTGGCTCCTCCGATATTTTAAATTTAAATCAACATTTATTCGAAACTGTAGATGGAATAGACAATAACATCTATTCATTAATTAAAAAAATAGTAAATATTGATATTGATTTATAACTATCATATTTGTAATTTATCAAACCAACTTATGAAAAATTTAGGAAAAAGACAATCCTTAACTAAATGTATAACTAATTATGGTTTGTACTATAATAGATCACATTAAATATGGTAAATTAAATATTACCCAACCTGTCTTTTTTCTTTACACATTTATATCAAACGACTCATCCGAATTATTTTTTTCTTACTTTCTATCTCTTCTGGTAAGTTTAAATTTAACTGGATCGCTTAAAAACAGTTAGAGCCAATAAGAAAACTTAAGCTACACATGAGTCCATATGAGGAATAGGAATAATACTAGTTATAGATAGAGATGATGGGAGTGATAAAACTAAAGAAAGAAATATTTATAACAAATAATAAAATAAATTAATTCAAACTAAACTAATAGAATGGCTCAAACACAGAATAGATTGGAGGCAGGAGGATATTATTTTTATCAACTATGGCACTATGGACGTCTATATTTCTATATTATATAAAAGTCCATGCACTATGTCAGTAACAAAACCAAATGGTTACTCAACTGCATTGGGCTATCCGCAGCTATCTATATATATAAAAGAACATGTCCTGTCTGACTGACTGACTGATAATCAACGCCGAGCTCAAACGCCTCATCCTAGGAACGTGAAAGTTAGAACTTATATTACTTTTATTGTGTAAGCATCCACTAAGAAAGGATTTTTGAAAATTTTGCTCTTGAGGGGAAGAAACTGAAAAACAAACTTTAGTATATAGACATTTTAGTGATTTTAGGGTGTTCAGACGGGCCTGGCTAAACCTGAAGTTAAGGTGGGACGGGCCGAAGTTTTTCATCAAGTATATAGAACTTCTAGGCCTGTAAAAACGGACCGGGCCCATATTAGACCGGCCAGGAATTTCGGTTTTTGAAACGGGCTGGGCCAAGTTGTCGACGGGCCGAGACGAGACCTAAAAAATTGATCCGTGCACGGTTCAAATTCTCTAATTTCATGCGAGCGAAGCCGCTACGGGTACTGCTAGTTACTTATATTATTATGCTAATGACGAAGTGTCCGTTACGATTCACTGAATGTTTTATTGGTGAGACCTCAATATGAAAAATTGGATTTATTCCCAGATCAACATTATTCTCTTAAAACACCTGATGTAAAGAACTATAAATACGACTTTTTTTGTTTTGTTAGTTTATTTTATTGTCGCTCCATCAACAAAGGGCCGTACGTCGTACGTAGATCATATTATAAATAAGTTTGAAATGTTTTTACAACTGCGTTAAGAAAAGTAAATTTCTGTTTAGACAAGTTATATAAATTGTTATTTATTTTATTTTTCTTTAATTGTTTAATTATAATTGCTTAAGTATTATCAGAAAAATTTAAATAATTTAAATAAAAACATATTTTCAAAATCGTTATAATTGGGTTCTAACGCTAGCTGTTCTTTGGTTTTTGGCCGTTCGAAAATTTCCTAAGATGGCATATCTTGCTTTGTGCAAATTGACTGGGAAGGCCTTTTTTTTTTTTTTTTTTTTTTTTTTTTTTTTTTTTTTATTATAGTTTATAGTCTTTTACACCATGTGTTTTAAGACGCTGGGAAGGCCTATATACCTATTCTATATATATGCCCAAGTCATAGTAACACGCAGACTACGGTTTCTTTAAAGCATGCTTCCAGATTAGGAGAACCTGAACCAAGTCCTGCTCAGCCAAAGGTACTACCTCCAGACAACGCGATGCCCGTTCAAACTGTGGGGCCAACGAACATCGATCTTAACCTTGGTCCTCTTGGAGAGGACTCCGTTCCTGAGGGAATAACAGTATCTGATTCTCCCACCCATTCTGTTGCTGAGGTCCAACTCACTGGTGACTCTCTCGCCGACCACAATACCGGACGCCCACCTGATCGCCCATTAACTTTTCATTTTCCCGTTAACAGTGCAAATGTCACCATTCGTCGAAAAAAATGATAAAAACGCACATTGTGATTTAGTTCGCGTCGTGCGACGAATGCGTATTGCGACATGTGCTGACTTATATATTTACTTTTGTACTTTTACTTTTGTTTTGAAATAGTTGCCTATGGACTATGTATTGTCCACCGTCTTTTTCCAAACCTTAAACAAAATAAACTTAATATTACACATATATTTTCTTTTTATTCTACCTGTTCCGCATTCGTATAACTAAACACTAACTCTTTTTGTTTACATTACCAAAACGGTTTGATTTCAGTTGTCTTTTTGATTTCAGTCTATTATTTATTTGTTTTCTTTTCTATCGTTTACTTGAGGCTCTGAAGATGAAAAGTTTCTTTTCAAAACTGCAGTCAGCTCAAGTAGAGACATAAATAAAATGGCAGACATTGACATTAAATGTAAATAAATGTAAATGTTTGATAATTTATTGAGCGCCTTTCCGCTTTGTTCAAAGGCGCTGTTCTTTTACATGCCCCACGAAGAGAACGATTTTACCCGCTAAGTTTTCCGTTGACATGGGCTACTAGGCAGTGAGTGGGAGTCGAACCGTGAAGCTCTCACATTCAAGGCTAACGCTCTACCAACTCAGCTAACCTAGCACCTTTGGAAAAGGTTTTTTGTTTTCGAAGTTTCGCCAGATTGAAAACGTGTTGGGTAAACTGATAAACGCCAAATGGGCCGTGGTTTTCAATGCAGCATGTTTAAAGGAACAAATTACGCCAAAATACGTTCAGAATTATATATATATATATATATATATATATATATATATATATATATATATATATATATATATATATATATATATATATATATATATATATATATATATATATATATATATATATATATATATATATATATATATATATATATATATATATATATATATATATATATATATATATATATATCTATATATATAAAAGAACATGTCCTGACTGACAGATGACTGACTCATAATCAACGCCGAACTCAAACGCCTCATCCTAGGAACGTGAAATTTGGAACTTATATTACTTTTATAGCGTAAACATCCGCTAAGAAAGGATTTTTGAAAATTTTGCTCCTGAGGGGAAAAAACTGGAAAACAAACTTTTTTCTAAATATTTTTTCTAAAATTTTTTTCTGAAATTTGGTATATAGATTCTTTTTGAAAAATAAAAAGATACGTGTTTCACCATTTTTTGAAAATTCGGTTTCCCGGACCTCAAATGTGGGTTGGAAAATTGGGTTATTTGGTTTTTAAAGTAGCTTCTACTCAAAAACTGTTAATGCTACAGGAGTAAAAATTAGTATTTAGTTTCTACTCCAAAAATAATGAAATACGTGTTTTAGCATTTTTTGAAAATTTGGTTTCCAGGACTTCAAATGTGGGGTGGAAAATAAGGCTAATTGTCTTTTATAGTAACTGCTACTCAAAAACAGTAAATACCACAGATGTAAAAATTATTATTTAGTTTCTTTTCTAAAAATAAAGATATACGTGTTTCACCATTTTATGCAAATTTGGTTTCCCGGACCTCAAATGTGGGTTGGAAAATTGGGTTATTTGGTTTTTAAAGTAGCTTCTACTCAAAAACTGTTAATGCTACAAAAGTAAAAATTAGTATTTAGTTTCTACTCTAAAAATAAGGATATATGTGTTTCACCATTTTTTGAAATTTTGGTTTTCAGGACCTCAAATGTGGGGTGGAAAAAAGTTTCTTTGGTTTTTAAAGTAACTGCTACTCAAAAACTGTGAATGCTACAGATGTCAAAATTAGTATTTAGTATTTACTCAAAAAATTATGATATAAGTGTTTCAACATTTTTTTAAAAATTTGGTTTCCAGGACATCAAATGTGGGGTGGAAAAAAGGGTTATTTGATTTCAAAATAACTGCTACTCAAAAACTGTAAGTGCTACAAATGTAAAAATTAGTATTTTGAAGTTTTGTGCCGGTTAAAAGTAGCTAAGTTCAGTTTATCACCGGCCGGGCCAAGCCGTTATTTTAGAGTCTTCACACGGGTCAGGCCAAACCTTAAATCAAAGTGGAACGGGCCGAAGTTATTTACCAAGTATATAGATATTTTAGTGATTTTAGGGTCTTCAGTTGGGCCGGGCCAAACCTGAAGTCAAGGTGGGACGGGACGAAGTTTTTCATCAAGTATATAGAACTTCTAAGCCTGTAAGAATGGGCCGGGCCTAATTCAGACGGGCTGTGCCGGGCCAAACTGAAGACCCCAAAATCACTAAAATATCTATATACTTGGTAAATAACTTCGGCCCGTCCCACCTTGACCTCAGGTTTGGCCCGGCCAAACTGAAGACCCTAAAATCACTAAAATATCTATATACTTGGTAAATAACTTCGGCCCGTCCCACTTTGATTTAAGGTTTGGCCTGGCCCGTGTGAAGACTCTAAAATAACGGCTTGGCCCGGCCGATGATAAACTGGACTTAGTTACTTTTAACCGGCACAAAACTTCAAAATACTAATTTTTACATTTGTAGCACTTACAGTTTGTGAGTAGCAGTTACTTTGAAATCAAATAACCCTTATTTCCACCCCACATTTGAGGTCCTGGTAACCAAATTTTCAAAAAATGCTAAAACACGTATTTCATTATTGTTGGAGTCGAAACTAAATACTAATTTTTTCTTCTGTAGCATTAACAGTTTTCGAGTAGCAGCTACTTTAAAAACCAAATAACCCAAAAAATGATGAAACACGTATATCTTTTTTTTAGTAGATACTAAGTATTAATTTTCACATCTGTGGCAATTACAGTTGTTGAGTAGCAGTTACTTTAAAAACCAAATAACCCTATTTTCCACCCCACATTTGAAGTCCTGGAAACCAAATTTTCAAAAAATTGTGAAACCCGTATATCATTAGTTTTAGAGTAGAAACTAAATACCAATTTTTACTTTTGTAGCATTAACAGTTTTTGAGTAGAAGCTACTTTAAAAACCAAATAACCCATTTTTCCAACCCACTTTTGAGGTCCGGGAAACCAAATTTGTAAAAAATGGTGAAACACGTATATTTTTATTTTTAGAAAAGAAACTAAATAATAATTTTTAAATCTGTGGTATTTACTGTTTTTGAGTAGCAGTTACTATAAAAGACAATTAGCCCTATTTTCCACCCCACATTTGAAGTCCTGGAAACCAAATTTTCAAAAAATGCTTAAACACGTATTTCATTATTTTTGAAGTAGAAACTAAATACTAATTTTTACTCCTGTAGCATTAACAGTTTTTGAGTAGAAGCTACTTTAAAAACCAAATAATCCAATTTTCCAACCCACATTTGGGGTCCGGGAAACCGAATTTTCAAAAAATGGTGAAACACGTATCTTTTTATTTTTAAAAAAGAATCTATATACCAAATTTCAAAATCTCCTCATTTTTGGTTTTCGAGATATACATTGTTTTAGAAAAAAGTTTGTTTTCCAGTTTTTTTCCCTCAGAAGCAAAATTTTCAAAAATCCTTTCTTTGCGGATGTTTACGCTATAAAAGTAATATAAGTTCCAAATTTCACGTTCGTAGGATGAGGCGTTTGAGCTCGGCGTTGATTATCAGTCAGTCAGTCAGTCAGTCAGTCATTCAGTCAGTCAGGACATGTTCTTTTATATATATAGATATCTATAAAAGAACATGTCCTGACTGACTGATAATCAACGCCGAGCTCAAACGCCTCATCCTAGGAACGTGAAATTTGGAACTTATATTACTTTTATAGCGTAAACATCCGCTAAGAAAAGATTTTTGAAAATTTTGCTCCTGAGGGGAAAAAACTGGAAAACAAACTTTTTTCTAAAACATTGTATATCTCGAAAACCAAAAATGAGATTCTTTTTAAAAAATAAAAAGATACGTGTTTCACCATTTTTGAAAATTCAGTTTCCCGGACCTCAAATATGGGTTGGAAAATTGGGTTAATTGGTTTTTAAAGTAGCTTCTACTCAAAAACTGGTAATGCTACAGGAGTAAAAATTAGTATTTAGTTTCTACTCCAAAAATAATGAAATACGTGTTTTAGCATTTTTTGAAAATTTGGTTTCCAGGACTTCAAATGTGGGGTGGAAAATAGGGCTAATTGTCTTTTATAGTAACTGCTACTCAAAAACAGTAAATACCACAGATGTAAAAATTATTATTTAGTTTCTTTTCTAAAAATAAAGATATGCGTGTTTCACCATTTTTTACAAATTTGGTTTCCGGACCTCAAATGTGGGTTGGAAAATTGGGTTATTTGGTTTTTAAAGTAGCTGCTACTCAAAAACTGTGAATGCTACAGGAGTAAAAATTAGTATTTAGTTTATACTTCAAAAATAATGAAATACGTGTTTTAGCATTTTTTTAAAATTTGGTTTCCAGGACTTCAAATGTGGGGTGGAAAATAGGGTTATTTGTTTTTTAAAGTAACTGCTACTCAAAAACTGTAAATACCACAGATGAAAAAATTAGTATTTAGTTTCTATTCTAAAAATAAAGATATACGTGTTTTACCAATTTTGAAAATTTGGTTTCCAGGACCTCAAATGTGAAGTGGAAAAGGGGTTATTTGATTTTAAAATAACTGCTACTCAAAAACTGTAAATGCTACAGATGTGAAAATTAGTATTTTGAGGTTTTGGGCCGGTTAAAAGTAGATGAGTTTAGTTTATCACCGGACGGACGGGCCAAGCCGTTATTTTAGGGTTTTCATACGGCCCTGCCCAAACCTTAAATCAAGGTGGAACGGGCCGATATTTTTAACCAATTATATAGACATTTGAGTGATTTTAGGGTGTTCAGACGGGCCGGGCTAAAACCTGAAGTCAAGGTGGGACGGGCCGAAGTTTTTCATCAAGTATATAGAACTTCTAGGCCTGTAAAAACGGGCCGGGCCCATATTAGACGGGCCGTGCCGGGCCAGGAATTTCGGTTTTTGAAACGGGCTTGGCCAAGTTGTCGACGGGCGGAGCCGAGACCTAAAAAATTGATCCGTGCAGTGGGTACTCTACTATGTATGCACGGTTCAAATTCTCTAATTTCATGCGAGCGAAGCCGCTACGGGCACTGCTAGTATATTTATATATTTTCTCTTAAACATGCTCTATTAAATACAACTCTCCATTTTAGGTTGACGAATTTTTTGCAACACACTTCTACGCTGCGTTTTTTAACTACAAAAAGACTACGACTATTAATGTTCATCTTTTATTTAAATCGCCTACTGGCCAGTTTCGACATTTTGTCATCATCAGGGCGATCATAAACAAACTAAAATGAATAGTGATGTGTAAAAACAAAAAGAATCAATTTTAGTAATTTAAAAAATGAGATACAATTTATACAGGATATTGAAATGGTTGAAAAAGAAAAGTAATAAATATATAAAACTACGTACATACATATATATATATTAATATATATATATATATATATATATATATATATATATATATATATATATATATATATATATATATATATATATATACTAGCTGACTCAGCAAACGTTGTTTTGCCTTTTAAATTATTTTGTTTTTTTATTAAAATTTAATGTACAAAATTATGACAATTTAAAAAAATCAAACTCGAAGAGCAATCGAGTGTACAACGCCCGGGGGTTTTTGTAAGTTTTTTTTTCTATCTATTTTATATATATATATATAGATAAAAAAAATTTCATATATATATATATATATATATATATATATATATATATATATATATATATATATATATATATATATATATATATATATATATATTTAGTTTAAGTTTATTTTGAATTTCAAGCGCCCTTTTGTGTAACACCTCAGGGCTCCTTTTACAATAAAATCAACAAAACAAAACAATAAAAATAAAGCAAAAAAATAATATAAAACACAAAAATCAGCATGTCAGGAAAAATGAAATAATTTCTCTCTGATCATCAATTTGGATAGGATTTCGCAAACAGAAATGTCTTTAGCTCGGCCTTGAATAAACTCAATGTAGTGGCTTCTCGGATGCTGGCAGGCAACATGTTCCATGTTGCCGGTCCTGCTATACTGAAGGCTCGACTGCCGTAAGTTTTTGTTCGAGTTATGGGAACAACTAGATCACCACGACTAGCAGATCTGTGACGAGATAAGTAAGAATTTTTATCAGACACAGTGACACACAGCTCTTGCAAATATGAGGGGGCTTCGCCATGGAGCGCCTTGTAGACTAAAGTCCCAATTTTGAAAGTAATTCGCTTAGAGATACGCAGCCACCGGAATTCAGTTTTCATTATTGCAGTCACATGATCATGTTTCTTTAGTCCACCAAAAAGACGAGCAGCTGCATTTTGAATACGTTGAATCTTTCCAACAGCACTAAGAGGTAAGCCTGTAAATAGAGAGTTGCAGTAGTCAAGTCTTCTTACAACAAACGAATGCAGCAGGAGACGTGTTGCTTCACTTGTCAGAGACCTTCGTATGGTTCTAAGTTGTCGTAGTTGGAAAAAACAGGTTTTTGACAGTTTAGATATATGATCTTTCATGGAAAGCTCAGAATCGACATATACACCTAAGTTTCGAACAACTTCTGTGGGGGCAACCAAAGCCCCAGCAACTAACAAGGCTTTTGCTTTACTCTTGTGCAACTTTGATCTTGCACCTATCCAGATTAATTCAGTCTTATCGCCATTCAGTTTTAAACGATTAGAAGCCATCCACTGTTCAATGTTCTCTATGCAGGGCAATAAGCGAAGGTGAACATTCTCCGCATCATCAACAGAGCAGTGAACATATGTTTGGGTGTCGTCGGCATAGCAGTGTCCCTCGAGTCCAGAACGATGAATAATTTCAAGTAAATCAGTGGTGTACAATAGAAAGAGTAGTGGGCCCAAGACTGATCCCTGGGGAACTCCACTACTAAGCGACACGGACAATGACAAGTTCCCACCCACACTAACCCGTTGCGTGCGGTTAGTTAAATATGAAATAATCCATTTTAAGACAACTCCACAGATGCCATGAGTTTTTTCAAGTCTCTCAATAAGGATTCCATGGTCAACAGTATCAAATGCGGCACTCAGATCTAAGAGACTCAGTAGCGACACCTTACCACTATCAGTAGCAACTGCCAGATCATTCACTACTTTAAGTAGTGCAGATTCTGTAGAGTAAAACCGGCGATACGCAGATTGGTTCGATGGGAGACTGCCAGAAAGACCTAGATGTACATTCAATCGTTTAGCAACAATCCGCTCTACCAGTTTTGACATAAAGGTCAGGTTAGAGACTGGTCGATAGCTCTTCATGTCAGCAGGGTCAAGTCCGTCTTTTTTAATAAGCGGAGTCACAAGTGCTGACTTCTGACTAGCAGGAAAATATCCTTCTTGTAAAGATCGAGTGCACATCAAAGCGACAAAAGATGCAATGTGGACACAACATTTTTTGATAATCCAAGTAGGGGATGGATCCAGTGAACAATATTTGTTCGGAGCAGCCATTATCAATTTTATTATCTCATCAGCCGTGACTGGTTGGAATTCATCCATGAACAACGTGCTGGTCAAAAGCATAGATGGTGGCTTTGCAAGCGCTGTATGTGTTCTAACTTGCTCTACCTTGTCTTGAAAAAACCTCACAAACTGGTCTGGAGTAATAGAAGAGCTCACATTAGATGAAGACTTTTCTTTACCAAGAAGTGTTGACAAGTTACTCCAGAGCTTTTTTGGAGCTTTCTGATTAACGGCAATCCTGGCTTCCCAGTATTCATGCTCTTTTCTCTGGAACAAATATCGCATGGTCCGCAGGCCGTCAATCCATATAGATTTACTCGCCGCTGTGTGATGCCGACGATAAATCCGTTCAAGTCGTCTCGTGGACCGCTTAAATGCCCGGCATTCACTATCAAACCATGGCGTTAGTAGATTTCGAGGTTTTCTTTTAATTAACGTAAACGGAGCGTGATTATCGAGAAGCTTTGATAGAGTAGATGAATAGCACTGGAAAAGTTCATCAGTTGAATGATGATCAAAATTTTCTGGATTATGACAAAGTTCACTCAAACGTAAATCAGTCAGGAATGCATTATAATCAAATCTCTTCCATGAACGTCCCCAAAAAGTGGCAACAGGCTTAGTTGGTTTTTGGAGTGGAAGTCGAAACAATAGCATTAGATGATCAGATAAGCCAGTTTCTTGCACAGAAACTTGAAGATCTACCATATCATCACGTGAAATCACGAGATCAAGCTGCCCTCCTAGCCGATGCGTTGGAATTGTCTCATGAATAATCAAATTGAAAGAAGTTAGCAATTCATGCAGTTTCATTGCAATTATATCATTTTGTCTTTCAACGTGAATGTTCAGGTCTCCAGTAATAACAATTGGTCTACGGTATGTTGACAATATTTCCAAAAGGAAACAGAACTCATCAAAGAATTTCTTGGTTGCAGGCTTTGATCCAGGACGATAGACTGATAACAATACAACTTCAGTCTGATTGCTAGAGATATTACAACATAAAAATTCGAATGACGCAACTGGTGTTCGAAGATCAATTTCAGTCATAGACAAGTCATCCTTATAAATAATTGCAATTCCACCATGATTTATCAAAGCCCGAGATTTGCTTGTATGGTCAGCAGGACGTGCCCGATCAAGACACTTGTAACCAGCAGGAGTAACACGGCCCAACAAAACGCCATCACCAGATTCATGCCAAGTCTCTGCTGCAACAAAAATGTCAATAGACTGAGACGCAATCAGATCACAGATTCGAGACGATTTCTCTTTGATCGAACACACATTATGAAAAGCAACAGACAGGCCAGCAAAAACTTCTTTATTAAAAACTTTTCTTGAATTTTTGCAATTGATTACCCCGGATGCAGTACCGAAAGGGCGAATCCTTAGCTAAATTTGCATTTAATTTGTTTCTTTCAAGTCTAAGCTGATAATCCAGTTGTCTTTCCGCTTCTGTTAAATCCGGACTGATATAGACGGATTTATGGTCACTGTTTCTCAGAATTTTGGCAGCCATGAGAATCGGATTCCTAAGACTAACATCAGATAATTCTACCAAAATTGGACCTGGTTTGCTTGTGTCTTTAGATCTTAGTCGTTTCAAATGTACAGGTTTTACCTCAGACTTACCGATTACATTCAAGATTTGTTTAACGGATTCTTCATCCTCAGTTTTTTTAGTAGCCTGGGCTGAGTTCGGTGACTCAGGGATACCGTAAACAATTATATTCTTTTTTCTTCTTTCACGATCCTTCAGTTCATTTATTGAAGCATTAACAACAACCAACTGAGCAGCTGGCTGTTTTGTTTTTTGAGTACCGGCTTTCACCACTTGAACCCAGTCATTCACAATCGATGGGGATTTTTTCTCGGTCTGTGCGACCGCCAAATCTGTTTTCAACTTGCAGATTTCATCAAGATTGATTTTGTCTTTACTTTCAAGTAGCGTTAATCGCTCCGAAAGTGATAAGACAAACGCCGAGATTTTGCCGCACCATTCATGCAGCATTTTCGAAGCTACTGAATGATTGCCTTGTCCAAAACACGGCCAATGTTTCTCAAGTAGAAAATCAGTATTCATTTTGTTTATAGCAATTAATTGAAATCCAATTAAGTTAATTGTAAGCAATAATATAATTATTTCGTAATAATATTAAGCAAAACAATCGCTTAGGCAATAAATAATCTTTTAATTAATGTCTTGCGTAATATGATTAGTAAAGATTAGTGCTATTAGGCAATTAGCACGTGTTTTCTAACAAAAATCGTACAACCTAGCAAAAAAAAAATATGAATATGAATATGAATATGAATATGAATATATATATATACTAGCAGTGCCCGTAGCGGCTTCGCTCGCATGAAATTAGAGAGTTTGAACCGTGCATCCATAGCAGAGATCATTTTTTAGGTCTCGGCTCGGCCCGTCGACAAATTATCCCAGCCCGTTTTAAAAACCCAAACTCCTGGCCCGGCACAGCCCGTCTGAATTAGGCCCGGCCCATTTTTACAGGCCTAGAAGTTCTATATACTTGATAAAAAACTTCGGCCCGTCCCACCTTGACCCCAGGTTTGGCCCGGCCAAACTGAAGACCCTAAAATCACTAAAATATCTATATACTTGGTAAATAACTTTGGCCCGTCCCACTTTGATTTAAGGTTTGGCCTGGCCCGTGTGAAGACTCTAAAATAACGGCTTGGCCCGGCCGATGATAAACTGGACTTAGTTACTTTTAACCGGCACAAAACATCAAAATACTAATTTTTACATTTGTAGCACTTACAGTTTGTGAGTAGCAGTTACTTTGAAAACGAATAACCCTTATTTCCACCCCACATTTGAGGTCCTGGTAACCAAATTTTCAAAAAATGCTAAAACACGTATTTCATTATTTTTGGAGTCGAAACTAAATACTAATTTTTTCTTCTGTAGCATTAACAGTTTTTGAGTAGCAGCTACTTTAAAAACCAAATAACCCAAAAAGTGATGAAACACGTATATCTTTTTTTTTAGTAGATACTAAGTATTAATTTTCACATCTGTGGCAATTACAGTTGTTGAGTAGCAGTTACTTTAAAAACCAAATAACCCTATTTTCCACCCCACATTTGAAGTCCTGGAAACCAAATTTTCAAAAAATTGTGAAACCCGTATATCATTAGTTTTAGAGTAGAAACTAAATACCAATTTTTACTTTTGTAGCATTAACAGTTTTTGAGTAGAAGCTACTTTAAAAACCAAATAACCCATTTTTCCAACCCACTTTTGAGGTCCGGGAAACCAAATTTGTAAAAAATGGTGAAACACGTATATTTTTATTTTTAGAAAAGAAACTAAATAATAATTTTTAAATCTGTGGTATTTACTGTTTTTGAGTAGCAGTTACTATAAAAGACAATTAGCCCTATTTTCCACCCCACATTTGAAGTCCTGGAAACCAAATTTTCAAAAAATGCTTAAACACGTATTTCATTATTTTTGGAGTAGAAACTAAATACTAATTTTTACTCCTGTAGCATTAACAGTTTTTGAGTAGAAGCTACTTTAAAAACCAAATAATCCAATTTTCCAACCCACATTTGGGGTCCGGGAAACCGAATTTTCAAAAAATGGTGAAACACGTATCTTTTTATTTTTAAAAAAGATTCTATATACCAAATTTCAAAATCTCCTCATTTTTGGTTTTTGAGATATACATTGTTTTAGAAAAAAGTTTGTTTTCCAGTTTTTTCCCCTCAGGAGCAAAATTTTCAAAAATCCTTTCTTAGCGGATGTTTACGCTATAAAAGTAATATAAGTTCCAAATTTCACGTTCGTAGGATGAGGCGTTTGAGCTCGGCGTTGATTATCAGTCAGTCAGTCAGTCAGTCAGTCAGTCAGTCAGTCAGGACATGTTGTTTTATATATATATATATATATATATATATATATATATATCTAACTCCGCCTCGCTAATTGCGAGCCAGTCCCAAGCCTGGATAAAGGAGGAGGGACAGTTAAAAGGATCAAACTTTGATCCACGACGGGAAGTACTTATGTGCTTCCTACATACAGCCAATTCAGTCTTTAAAACACTTGGTGTAAAGGACTATAAACTATAATAAAAAAAAAAAAAAAAAAAAAAAAAAAAAAAAATATATATATCTGAATGTCTGTTTGTTTGTTTGTCTCTCTGTCTGTCTGTTTGTTCTTTGTTTTTTCAAAAAAATTTTTTTAAATAACTTAAAAAAGTATTCTAAATAGCCATGTACCTATTCTCAAACCTACCAAATGTACAGCCGTTTTGGAGGAGTTCAATTTCAAACACTATGACACGAGATTTGTATATATATATATATAGATATATATATATATGTATGTATATATATATTATTTGAAAAATTCACAGAATCTATGAACGCAGTCGTTAACCAGCTTGCGAAGTCCTTCATGGATGTTGTTTCGGTTCAACTAAACGAGATCGGCCAGCGAATGGCCCGCTTAGAAAGCAAGCTCAACGAAGACAAGTAAATTAAAAACGAATTTTTAAAACCCAATGCTTTTATATGTAATTAAAACACAAATTTTACAATCAATTTTTTCTTATATTACTCTTTTATTTTATACTAGCGGGGTTACCCGGCGTTGCCCGGGGTTTTTAGAGGTTTTTCTAATGTTTGTTTCTCTCGCTCCCGTTTCCTTCTCCACTTTCCCGTTTTCGTCGCGTTCCCGGTCGCTTTATACTAGCGGGGTTACCCGGCGTTGCCCGGGGTTTTTAGAGGTTTTTCTAATGTTTGTCCCTCTCGCTCCCGTTTCCTTCTCCACTTTCCCGTTTTCGTCGCGTTCCCGGTCGCTTTTCCGCTCTCGGTCGTTTTCCAGCTCCCGGTCGCTTTCCCGCTCAGAAGTTTTGTTATCGATTTTCTCTCTTGCTCGCGTTTCCTTCCAAGCTTGCTCTCCCGATTCCAGTCGCTTTCCGCGTTCCCGGTCGCTTTCCGCGTTCCCGGTCGCTTTCCCGTTCCCGGTCGCTTTCCCCTTCCCGGTCGCTTTCCCGTTCCCGTTCGCTTTCCCGTTCCCGCTCACGCTTGCTCTCCCGTTCCCGGTCATGCTTGCTCTCCCATTCCCGGTCACGGTTGCTCTCCCGTTCCCGGTCGCTTTCCCGTTCCCGGTCGCTTTCCCGTTCCCGGTCGTTTTCCCGTTCCCGCTCACGCTTGCTCTCCCGTTCCCGGTCATGCTTGCTCTCCCATTCCCGGTCACGGTTGCTCTCCCGTTCCCGTTCCCGTTCACGCCAATTTTCTCTTTTCCATTCTTTCATAACTTCTGTTAGCCTATAAAACGTAAAATAGATTTGCTAAGACTATATATATATATATATATATATATATGAATGTTTGTGGGTTAGTTTGTCTATTATAGAAACGGGAAAGCGACCCGGAATGGACAGCGAGCCCGAACGGAAAAGCAAGCGTGAGCGGGAATGGGAGAGCAAACGTCAAAAACCTGTTTTTTCCAACTACGACAACTTAGAACCATACGAAGGTCTCTGACAAGTGAAGCAACACGTCTCCTGCTGCATTCGTTTGTTGTAAGTAGACTTGACTACTGCAACTCTCTATTTACAGGCTTACCTCTTAGTGCTGTTGGAAAGATTCAACGTATTCAAAATGCAGCTGCTCGTCTTTTTGGTGGACTAAAGAAACATGATCATGTGACTGCAATAATGAAAACTGAATTCCGGTGGCTGCGTATCTCTAAGCGAATTACTTTCAAAATTGGGACTTTAGTCTACAAGGCGCTCCATGGCGAAGCCCCCTCATATTTGCAAGAGCTGTGTGTCACTGTGTCTGATAAAAATTCTTACTTATCTCGTCACAGATCTGCTAGTCGTGGTGATCTAGTTGTTCCCATAACTCGAACAAAAACTTACGGCAGTCGAGCCTTCAGTATAGCAGGACCGGCAACATGGAACATGTTGCCTGCCAGCATCCGAGAAGCCACTACATTGAGTTTATTCAAGGCCGAGCTAAAGACATTTCTGTTTGCGAAATCCTATCCAAATTGATGATCAGAGAGAAATTATTTCATTTTTCCTGACATGCTGATTTTTGTGTTTTATATTATTTTTTTGCTTTATTTTTATTGTTTTGTTTTGTTGATTTTATTGTAAAAGGAGCCCTGAGGTGTTACACAAAAGGGCGCTTGAAATTCAAAATAAACTTAAACTAAATATATATATATATATATATATATATATATATATATATATATATATATATATGAAATTTGTTTTATCTATATATATATATATAAAATAGATAGAAAAAAAAACTTACAAAAACCCCCGGGCGTTGTACACTCGATTGCTCTTCGAGTTTGATTTTTTTAAATTGTCATAATTTTGTACATTAAATTTTAATAAAAAAACAAAATAATTTAAAAGGCAAAACAACGTTTGCTGAGTCAGCTAGTATATATATATATATATATATATATATATATATATATATATATATATATATATATATATATATATATATATATATATATATATATATATATATATATATATATTAATATATATATATGTATGTACGTAGTTTTATATATTTATTACTTTTCTTTTTCAACCATTTCAATATCCTGTCCTGTATAAATTGTATCTCATTTTTTAAATTACTAAAATTGATTCTTTTTGTTTTTACACATCACTATTCATTTTAGTTTGTTTATGATCGCCCTGATTGTCATAATTTTGTACATTAAATTTTAATAAAAAAACAAAATAATTTAAAAGGCAAAACAACGTTTGCTGAGTCAGCTAGTATATATATATATATATATATATATATATATATATATATATATATATATATATATATATATATATATATATATATATATATATATATATATATATATATATATATATATATATATATATTAATATATATATATGTATGTACGTAGTTTTATATATTTATTACTTTTCTTTTTCAACCATTTCAATATCCTGTATAAATTGTATCTCATTTTTTAAATTACTAAAATTGATTCTTTTTGTTTTTACACATCACTATTCATTTTAGTTTGTTTATGATCGCCCTGATGATGACAAAATGTCGAAACTGGCCAGTAGGCGATTTAAATAAAAGATGAACATTAATAGTCGTAGTCTTTTTGTAGTTAAAAAACGCAGCGTAGAAGTGTTTTGCAAAAAATTCGTCAACCTAAAATGGAGAGTTGTATTTAATAGAGCATGTTTAAGAGAAAATATATATATATACTAGCAGTGCCCGTAGCGGCTTCGTTCGCATGAAATTAGAGAATTTGAACCGTGCATACATAGTAGAGTACCCACTGCACGGATCAATTTTTTAGGTCTCGGCTCCGCCCGTCGACAACTTGGCCAAGCCCGTTTCAAAAACCGAAATTCCTGGCCCGGCACGGCCCGTCTAATATGGGCCCGGCCCGTTTTTACAGGCCTAGAAGTTCTATATACTTGATGAAAAACTTCGGCCCGTCCCACCTTGACTTCAGGTTTTAGCCCGGCCCGTCTGAACACCCTAAAATCACTCAAATGTCTATATAATTGGTTAAAAATATCGGCCCGTTCCACCTTGATTTAAGGTTTGGGCAGGGCCGTATGAAAACCCTAAAATAACGGCTTGGCCCGTCCGTCCGGTGATAAACTGAACTCATCTACTTTTAACCGGCCCAAAACCTCAAAATACTAATTTTCACATCTGTAGCATTTACAGTTTTTGAGTAGCAGTTATTTTAAAATCAAATAACCCCTTTTCCACTTCACATTTGAGGTCCTGGAAACCAAATTTTCAAAATTGGTAAAACACGTATATCTTTATTTTTAGAATAGAAACTAAATACTAATTTTTTCATCTGTGGTATTTACAGTTTTTGAGTAGCAGTTACTTTAAAAAACAAATAACCCTATTTTCCACCCCACATTTGAAGTCCTGGAAACCAAATTTTAAAAAAATGCTAAAACACGTATTTCATTATTTTTGAAGTATAAACTAAATACTAATTTTTACTCCTGTAGCATTCACAGTTTTTGAGTAGCAGCTACTTTAAAAACCAAATAACCCAATTTTCCAACCCACATTTGAGGTCCGGAAACCAAATTTGTAAAAAATGGTGAAACACGCATATCTTTATTTTTAGAAAAGAAACTAAATAATAATTTTTACATCTGTGGTATTTACTGTTTTTGAGTAGCAGTTACTATAAAAGACAATTAGCCCTATTTTCCACCCCACATTTGAAGTCCTGGAAACCAAATTTTCAAAAAATGCTAAAACACGTATTTCATTATTTTTGGAGTAGAAACTAAATACTAATTTTTACTCCTGTAGCATTACCAGTTTTTGAGTAGAAGCTACTTTAAAAACCAATTAACCCAATTTTCCAACCCATATTTGAGGTCCGGGAAACTGAATTTTCAAAAATGGTGAAACACGTATCTTTTTATTTTTTAAAAAGAATCTCATTTTTGGTTTTCGAGATATACAATGTTTTAGAAAAAAGTTTGTTTTCCAGTTTTTTCCCCTCAGGAGCAAAATTTTCAAAAATCTTTTCTTAGCGGATGTTTACGCTATAAAAGTAATATAAGTTCCAAATTTCACGTTCCTAGGATGAGGCGTTTGAGCTCGGCGTTGATTATCAGTCAGTCAGGACATGTTCTTTTATAGATATCTATATATATAAAAGAACATGTCCTGACTGACTGAATGACTGACTGACTGACTGACTGACTGACTGATAATCAACGCCGAGCTCAAACGCCTCATCCTAGGAACGTGAAATTTGGAACTTATATTACTTTTATAGCGTAAACATCCGCTAAGAAAAGATTTTTGAAAATTTTGCTTCTGAGGGGAAAAAACTGGAAAACAAACTTTTGTCTAAAACAATTTATATCTCGAAAACCAAAAATGAGGAGATTTTGAAATTTGGTATATAGATTCTTTTTTAAAAATAAAAAGATACGTGTTTCACCATTTTTTGAAAATTCGGTTTCCCGGACCCCAAATGTGGGTTGGAAAATTGGATTATTTGGTTTTTAAAGTAGCTTCTACTCAAAAACTGTTAATGCTACAGGAGTAAAAATTAGTATTTAGTTTCTACTTCAAAAATAATGAAATACGTGTTTAAGCATTTTTTGAAAATTTGGTTTCCAGGACTTCAAATGTGGGGTGGAAAATAGGGCTAATTGTCTTTTATAGTAACTGCTACTCAAAAACAGTAAATACCACAGATTTAAAAATTATTATTTAGTTTCTTTTCTAAAAATAAAAATATACGTGTTTCACCATTTTTTACAAATTTGGTTTCCCGGACCTCAAAAGTGGGTTGGAAAAATGGGTTATTTGGTTTTTAAAGTAGCTTCTACTCAAAAACTGTTAATGCTACAAAAGTAAAAATTAGTATTTAGTTTCTACTCTAAAACTAATGATATACGGGTTTCACAATTTTTTGAAAATTTGGTTTCCAGGACTTCAAATGTGGGGTGGAAAATAGGGTTATTTGGTTTTTAAAGTAACTGCTACTCAACAACTGTAATTGCCACAGATGTGAAAATTAATACTTAGTATCTACTAAAAAAAAAGATATACGTGTTTCATCATTTTTTGGGTTATTTGGTTTTTAAAGTAGCTGCTACTCGAAAACTGTTAATGCTACAGAAGAAAAAATTAGTATTTAGTTTCGACTCCAACAATAATGAAATACGTGTTTTAGCATTTTTTGAAAATTTGGTTACCAGGACCTCAAATGTGGGGTGGAAATAAGGGTTATTTGATTTCAAAGTAACTGCTACTCACAAACTGTAAGTGCTACAAATGTAAAAATTAGTATTTTGAAGTTTTGTGCCGGTTAAAAGTAACTAAGTCCAGTTTATCATCGGCCGGGCCAAGCCGTTATTTTAGAGTCTTCACACGGGCCAGGCCAAACCTTAAATCAAAGTGGGACGGGCCAAACCTGAGGTCAAGGTGGGACGGGCCGAAGTTATTTACCAAGTATATAGATATTTTAGTGATTTTAGGGTCTTCAGTTTGGCCCGGCACAGCCCGTCTGAATTAGGCCCGGCCCATTCTTACAGGCTTAGAAGTTCTATATACTTGATGAAAAACTTCGTCCCGTCCCACCTTGACTTCAGGTTTGGCCCGGCCCAACTGAAGACCCTAAAATCACTAAAATATCTATATACTTGGTGAAAAACCTCGGCCCGTTCCACTTTGATTTAAGGTTTGGCCTGACCCGTGTGAAGACTCTAAAATAACGGCTTGGCCCGGCCGGTGATAAACTGAACTTAGCTACTTTTAACCGGCACAAAACTTCAAAATACTAATTTTTACATTTGTAGCACTTACAGTTTTTGAGTAGCAGTTATTTTGAAATCAAATAACCCTTTTTTCCACCCCACATTTGATGTCCTGGAAACCAAATTTTTAAAAAAATGTTGAAACACTTATATCATAATTTTTTGAGTAAATACTAAATACTAATTTTGACATCTGTAGCATTCACAGTTTTTGAGTAGCAGTTACTTTAAAAACCAAAGAAACTTTTTTCCACCCCACATTTGAGGTCCTGAAAACCAAAATTTCAAAAAATGGTGAAACACATATATCCTTATTTTTAGAGTAGAAACTAAATACTAATTTTTACTTTTGTAGCATTAACAGTTTTTGAGTAGAAGCTACTTTAAAAACCAAATAACCCAATTTTCCAACCCACATTTGAGGTCCGGGAAACCAAATTTGTATAAAATGGTGAAACACGTATATCTTTATTTTTAGAAAAGAAACTAAATAATAATTTTTACATCTGTGGTATTTACTGTTTTTGAGTAGCAGTTACTATAAAAGACAATTAGCCTTATTTTCCACCCCACATTTGAAGTCCTGGAAACCAAATTTTCAAAAAATGCTAAAACACGTATTTCATTATTTTTGGAGTAGAAACTAAATACTAATTTTTACTCCTGTAGCATTAACAGTTTTTGAGTAGAAGCTACTTTAAAAACCAAATAACCCAATTTTCCAACCCACATTTGAGGTCCGGGAAACCGAATTTTCAAAAAATGGTGAAACACGTATCTTTTTATTTTTCAAAAAGAATCTATATACCAAATTTCAGAAAAAAATTTTAGAAAAAATTTTTAGAAAAAAGTTTGTTTTCCAGTTTTTTCCCCTCAGGAGCAAAATTTTCAAAAATCCTTTCTTAGCGGATGTTTACGCTATAAAAGTAATATAAGTTCCAAATTTCACGTTCCTAGGATGAGGCGTTTGAGTTCGGCGTTGATTATGAGTCAGTCATCTGTCAGTCAGGACATGTTCTTTTATATATATAGATATATATATATATATATATATATATATATATATATATATATATATATATATATATATATATATATATATATATATATATATATATATATATATATATATATATATATATATATATATATATATATATATATATATATAATTCTGAACGTATTTTGGCGTAATTTGTTCCTTTAAACATTGCGTCTTAAAACACATGGTGTAAAAGACTATAAACTATAATAAAAAAAAAAAAAAAAAAATCCTTTAAACATGCTGCATTGAAAACCACGGCCCATTTGGCGTTTATCAGTTTACCCAACACGTTTTCAATCTGGCGAAACTTCGAAAACAAAAACCTTTTCCAAAGGTGCTAGGTTAGCTGAGTTGGTAGAGCGTTAGCCTTGAATGTGAGAGCTTCACGGTTCGACTCCCACTCACTGCCTAGTAGCCCATGTCAACGGAAAACTTAGCGGGTAAAATCGTTCTCTTCGTGGGGCATGTAAAAGAACAGCGCCTTTGAACAAAGCGGAAAGGCGCTCAATAAATTATCAAACATTTACATTTATTTACATTTAATGTCAATGTCTGCCATTTTATTTATGTCTCTACTTGAGCTGACTGCAGTTTTGAAAAGAAACTTTTCATCTTCAGAGCCTCAAGTAAACGATAGAAAAGAAAACAAATAAATAATAGACTGAAATCAAAAAGACAACTGAAATCAAACCGTTTTGGTAATGTAAACAAAAAGAGTTAGTGTTTAGTTATACGAATGCGGAACAGGTAGAATAAAAAGAAAATATATGTGTAATATTAAGTTTATTTTGTTTAAGGTTTGGAAAAAGACGGTGGACAATACATAGTCCATAGGCAACTATTTCAAAACAAAAGTAAAAGTACAAAAGTAAATATATAAGTCAGCACATGTCGCAATACGCATTCGTCGCACGACGCGAACTAAATCACAATGTGCGTTTTTATCATTTTTTTCGACGAATGGTGACATTTGCACTGTTAACGGGAAAATGAAAAGTTAATGGGCGATCAGGTGGGCGTCCGGTATTGTGGTCGGCGAGAGAGTCACCAGTGAGTTGGACCTCAGCAACAGAATGGGTGGGAGAATCAGATACTGTTATTCCCTCAGGAACGGAGTCCTCTCCAAGAGGACCAAGGTTAAGATCGATGTTCGTTGGCCCCACAGTTTGAACGGGCATCGCGTTGTCTGGAGGTAGTACCTTTGGCTGAGCAGGACTTGGTTCAGGTTCTCCTAATCTGGAAGCATGCTTTAAAGAAACCGTAGTCTGCGTGTTACTATGACTTGGGCATATATATAGAATAGGTATATAGGCCTTCCCAGCGTCTTAAAACACATGGTGTAAAAGACTATAAACTATAATAAAAAAAAAAAAAAAAAAAAAAAAAAAAAAAAAGGCCTTCCCAGTCAATTTGCACAAAGCAAGATATGCCATCTTAGGAAATTTTCGAACGGCCAAAAACCAAAGAACAGCTAGCGTTAGAACCCAATTATAACGATTTTGAAAATATGTTTTTATTTAAATTATTTAAATTTTTCTGATAATACTTAAGCAATTATAATTAAACAATTAAAGAAAAATAAAATAAATAACAATTTATATAACTTGTCTAAACAGAAATTTACTTTTCTTAACGCAGTTGTAAAAACATTTCAAACTTATTTATAATATGATCTACGTACGACGTACGGCCCTTTGTTGATGGAGCGACAATAAAATAAACTAACAAAACAAAAAAAGTCGTATTTATAGTTCTTTACATCAGGTGTTTTAAGAGAATAATGTTGATCTGGGAATAAATCCAATTTTTCATATTGAGGTCTCACCAATAAAACATTCAGTGAATCGTAACGGACACTTCGTCATTAGCATAATAATATAAGTAACTAGCAGTACCCGTAGCGGCTTCGCTCGCATGAAATTAGAGAATTTGAACCGTGCACGGATCAATTTTTTAGGTCTCGTCTCGGCCCGTCGACAACTTGGCCCAGCCCGTTTCAAAAACCGAAATTCCTGGCCGGTCTAATATGGGCCCGGTCCGTTTTTACAGGCCTAGAAGTTCTATATACTTGATGAAAAACTTCGGCCCGTCCCACCTTAACTTCAGGTTTAGCCAGGCCCGTCTGAACACCCTAAAATCACTAAAATGTCTATATACTAAAGTTTGTTTTTCAGTTTCTTCCCCTCAAGAGCAAAATTTTCAAAAATCCTTTCTTAGTGGATGCTTACACAATAAAAGTAATATAAGTTCTAACTTTCACGTTCCTAGGATGAGGCGTTTGAGCTCGGCGTTGATTATCAGTCAGTCAGTCAGACAGGACATGTTCTTTTATATATATAGATAGCTGCGGATAGCCCAATGCAGTTGAGTAACCATTTGGTTTTGTTACTGACATAGTGCATGGACTTTTATATAATATAGAAATATAGACGTCCATAGTGCCATAGTTGATAAAAATAATATCCTCCTGCCTCCAATCTATTCTGTGTTTGAGCCATTCTATTAGTTTAGTTTGAATTAATTTATTTTATTATTTGTTATAAATATTTCTTTCTTTAGTTTTATCACTCCCATCATCTCTATCTATAACTAGTATTATTCCTATTCCTCATATGGACTCATGTGTAGCTTAAGTTTTCTTATTGGCTCTAACTGTTTTTAAGCGATCCAGTTAAATTTAAACTTACCAGAAGAGATAGAAAGTAAGAAAAAAATAATTCGGATGAGTCGTTTGATATAAATGTGTAAAGAAAAAAGACAGGTTGGGTAATATTTAATTTACCATATTTAATGTGATCTATTATAGTACAAACCATAATTAGTTATACATTTAGTTAAGGATTGTCTTTTTCCTAAATTTTTCATAAGTTGGTTTGATAAATTACAAATATGATAGTTATAAATCAATATCAATATTTACTATTTTTTTAATTAATGAATAGATGTTATTGTCTATTCCATCTACAGTTTCGAATAAATGTTGATTTAAATTTAAAATATCGGAGGAGCCAATTTTCACAAGCACCAGAGACTTTAGTTGTTGAGATGTCGTTGTATTTGTTGACTGTCGGATGTTGATTGTTTGACGTAAGCAGGATTCTGTAACTTTACAGATCTTGAAAATAAAATTGAAATGTTAATATGTCTAACATATTGAAAGGTGTAAATAAATTTAATTTAATTTAGAAAAAGTAAATTAAAACTTTAAAAAAAAATTTACCTTGACTACACCTTCTGAAGGAACAAAATATGATCCTCCATTTTTTAATCTCATTAAATGATACATTGTAGTTTGTGGTGTTGCCTCGGTCACCATGCTTGCACGAAACTTGTTGCAGTTTAGTGTCGGCAGAACTTTAGCCACAACCCATCCACTTATGTAGGTAGTGGCATTAGCAATCAGTGCAGAAGTTGTTAATGATGCAAAGGAATAACTGCAAAAAGTTATATAAATAAATTAGTAAATAGAAATAACAAATAGTAAAACTAGTATAATGGTAAACCAAATCTAAGCATTGTTATTCATCAATAAACTTACTTGTTCTAGTGAGCAATACTTTGGCTCTGTAAATGTTTACTTGATGGCCAAAGAAATTCAGAATTTTCTAAAACTCTTACATTTCCACTGCTATCTGGAATCAATCCACATTTACAAAAATATTTCTTAAAAATACTGGCAAATTGATAGGTAGAAGGATTGTTGTTCCAACCACCTGTGTATTAAAGGTTTATAATAAATAATAATTTAAATTATCTAAATGAAGTTTATATGACTTACCACTTCTTCTTACTGAGTTAAAAAATAATTCTAAGTGGTCTTGAGAAAATTTGTATGTCATGACATACTTCTGATGTTCCAGTAACGTTTGTGCCAATTTTTTAATTACAGAAATGTTAGATACAAATCCAAGAATAAAAGTGGACCTTAAAAAATATAAATGGATTAAATGTTAAATTTAACTTAAGCAGTATTAAAAGATTAGTAATTTAATATGTAATGCTTATAAAGATTTTGTGAAAATGAACACTCACTAACTGTTACAATATTTAAAAGCTACTTACTTGTTTGTAAGATAGAGGAGTTTTCCGCAAACAGTTTTTAGTTCGAGAAAGTATTTGCTTATATCACATAACTTTTTCATAATGTTGTGATAATTTTCTCTATTTATAGGACTTTTAAAAAATTTACAACTAAGATGTCTTGAATTAAAAATATCGAACAATGTGTCTGCTAATTGGATGAACTCCACTGTTGCATCAACATTAAGAAATTCTGGGTATCCTAGGTCTTTGAGTGCTGTTAGAGCCATAGCAGTAGAATTACTAATTACTTGAACAGCCAACAAAACCTTAAATATAGTTTTAATGGTTATGTTTCAAATACAAGCGAGAACAATTTTTGTTAAATTTTAACCTTCATTTTAAGCCTATGGAAGTGTATGTGCTGGTTTGATAGTTTGTTTGCCAGCCTGAGACCAACTTAATTTTGAATGTTATTGAGTTTTTTAATGTGATCCCAGTCAATAGTGCTTATGGATGTAAATTTATCAATTATTGTTATTTATATTTAATTATCTTTTCAAAGGAATGCATAATTTATTTCAAAACAGTACCTTTTTTGATTGTAGTTTGCCAAAAGAGTCAAGCGTGTTTCTTGAAAGTTTTATCATGTGGCAAACATCACGAAACACATATACTACACTGCCAATGACATAAAACCATGGCTTGGGGTCTGGTAGTCTATAACTGCATCCTAAGAGATTGCACATAGAAATATTTGTTCTAAGACCATCCATGACTAAAGAAACAACCTAAAAATTTATGTAGTAAATTAGAAACTTGAATGGTGATATTTTCAATTATGGGGTAAAAACCTCAATTTCCAGGCTTTGTAATTTTTCTATAGCCGATTAGACTAGATTATTTTGCATAACAGCTGTTAGACCATTTGTGCAGAAGTATGGGACTGGCAACTTCCAGTGGCTAACAGTCCCAACAAGCATGCACACCAACATTTCTGTGGCTGCCTCATCCGAAACTTGGCTCCTACACATTTGCCCGAATTTTGTCATTTGCCCAAATCGCTCATGCCAGTCGGGCAAATAGCGTACGAAGTCGGGCAGCCCGTTTCAAAAACCGAAATTCCTGGCCATATGCCCGACTTCGTACGCCAAATGCCCGACTTCGTACGCCATATGCCCGACTTCGTACGCCATATGCCCGACTTCGTACGCCGTTTGCTCGACTTCTTACGGCATTTGTCCGACTTCGTACGCCATTTGCCCGATTTCGTACGCTATTTGCCCGACTGGCTAGCCCGATTCGGGCAAATGTCAAAATTCGGGCTTTTGGCAATTCCCACCGAAACTTCTCCAAGTCCCAAATCAGCAAATCCTATAAGAGTTATTTTTTTTAGGTTAGTGCTTAATTAGATTAACAGTAATTGTTCAAAGCATATATGTTATGCAGAAACCTGTTTTTGAATTACTTCCTCTAATATTTTGTAGATGATGTTTAATGGACACGGCATCTATAATTAATGAACATCTCTTGTAAGTGTAACTATCTTCTTGAACTTTTTTCTGTAGAAATTCAGTAATTTCTAAATTGAGCCCTGGACTTCCATCCACTTTTACCAGCCACCTACAGTTTGAGAATATCATGATTTAAGTTACCAAAATTTTGCAAAATTAATAACTTCTGAAAATAAAAATATTGAGGTTTAATTTTTGTTGTCAAAAACTTTCAGGTTTTAGATAAATTTATACAAACTTTCGGAGCGTCCTTGTGTGTGGAAGATTCAAGCCTTTGCTTCGAAGAAAATTGTAAGCTTTTGGTCCATACAGATGAAGTGTTAATGCAAACGACTTTTGTTCATCTGTATAAACTTTTCCAGCCTTAAACATATTGGGTAGTTGACCTAAAATGTTTATGAAATTTATTACTGTTGTGATGTTTATTTGTTCAGAAATCAGGTATCGATTTACAGAATGTAACTGGTTTAAGAATAATAATTATAACTCTTATAACCGGGACGTTGCCGTTAAGAAAATAGGTCATCGATATTAATTTATTTACATATATATATATATATATATATATATATATATATATATATATATAAACATATACAAACATATATATATATATATATATATAACACCTCCCTCCTAAGCTAGACACCGCTGGTGTATGACTTGCTTTGGTGATTTATTACAAGTCGAGATGGAGCGTGTCGTTGTCTATTAGATCGCCTCAGTTGTAATGATGAAGGTGAACGTGGTCCTACTGATTCTGAGTTTTCAGTAGAAGGGAATGGCGTTGCTGCAAAGTCTTGTGTAGGCTGTTCTGGCTGGTGTTCGGTGCCTAGCTGAAAATGAACAGATTTTTTAGAACGGTCTGAATCCTGACCTTTCAGAATGCCTCTCTTTGTGTTAATGTTCTTTTCCACTGTTTGACCAGGTTTGGCAGTTGTGGCATTTTCTCCTTGTCTTGTATTCTGATAAGGTAAGTCAAATGTTTCGAGTAGTGTTGTTGTAAACTTCGATTCTTGACGTGGGCGTAACTGGTTGATGTGGCGCTTCCAGACCATTCCTTTTACGATAGTATCGTACATAACTCTTCCCCTTCTACGGACAATCTGTCCTGGTATCCACGTGACAGGTCCCGGTCGATAATCGCGAACGAACACCAATTCACCGTTTTGGAACTGTCGAGGTAGTGCCCCATGATGGCGGTTGAACTGTTTCTCCATGTCATTTGATCGAGGTGTTGAATGTTTGATGTTTTTCGGATGTAATTCGCTTAAGACCGAACGTAATTGTCTGCCTAGGAAATTTTCCGCTGGAGAGAGACCGTTCGGCGATGAAGCGCAGAGAGTGGTTCTGTAGCTGAATAAAAATGTTTGAAGAGATTCTTTGTAAGTTCCGTCATTTCTTAATTTAATCAAAGCTCTTTTGAAAGTGTCTACAAATCGTTCGGCCTGGATTGTGGGTGAAATAGTGGTGATCTCACGTGTTTGATCGCGTTTTCTGCACAGTATTTCTGAAAAACAGTTGAGGTGAATTGTGTGCCGTTGTCTCTGACAATTGTTTCAGGCAATCCAAATTGTGCAAAAATCCGCTGGAGTGCATTTATCGTGTTGGATGTGGTGCTGTTTGCCATCTCTGTTATTTCTGGCCATTTTGAGAATGCATCTACTACTACGAGATACATTTTTCCATGGAGCGGTCCAGCATAATCGATCTGAATTCGACTCCAGGGTGTGGTTTCTTTTGGCCATAAACATAAAGTGTGTTTTATGGGTGATTTAGCTGCTTGTTGGCATGAAGAACAGCTGCGTGTCCAGTTTTCTATGTCTTTATCAATGCCGCTTCAATAAACGTGTTCTCGGGCAATTATCTTCATTCGAGTAATACCCGGGTGGCCTTTCTGAAGCATTTGAAGTACTCGTTTTTGCAAAACCTGAGGGATGATTATTCGAGAACCAAAGAATAAACAGTCTTCATGTATCGTTATTTCTTTTTTTAAGAGTTTGAGTTTGCTGGTTTTCAGTGCTTTGTTTTCGTTCCACTTTCCTGTTTTGACATATTGGAGAAGGGGATTTAACTCATTGTCTGTTTTTGTTACGTCACAGATTTCTTTATTTGACACTGGAAGTTGTTTGACGGCATTGATATACAAGGAGTTTATATCTTGATTGATAGTTGCTATCAATGTGTCTTCTTCTGTTGTTTTATGTGGACCTATAAGGCGCGAAAGTGTGTCAGCTAGTCCAAAGGACGTGGTTCTGCAGTATTCAATTTTGAAATCATAGGCAAGCAGTGTTAGAGCCCAGCGTTGGAGTCTGGTTGCTGTATATGATGGTATGCCTTTTTTATTGCCAAAAATGGCAAGCAGAGGTTGATGGTCTGTTAATAGAGTAAAGTGGCGTCCATAAATATAACGGTGAAACTTTCTGACCGCGAAAACTAGTGCTAGACCTTTTTTTTCTATTGGCCTATATTTCTTTTCTGCTGGAGTGAGAGCTCTACTAGCGTGTGCAATTGCCTTTTCTGTTCCATCACTATATCTGTGCGATATCACTGCTCCAATGCCGTATTCTGATGCGTCGGCTGCAACTACAATTGGTTGGTTGGGGTTGTAATGGGTTAACAGAAGGTCGGATAATAAAATTTTTTTAGTTTCGTCAAATGCCTATTGACAGCTTTCAGACCACTGGAACACAGTGTCTTTTTTTAAAAGGGTGTCTAGTGGTGTTCTTAGATTTCTCATGCGTGGTACAAATGAGCTGTAATAGCTGATCAGTTCAAGAAAAGTACGGACCTGTCCAACCTCTTCGGGTAGAGGCATATGAATTATTGCATCGATTTTTTTGGGGTCGGAACGACGGCCTGCAGCTACATTTCCCAAGTACGTGATTTCCGTCATTAACAAGTTGCATTTTTCAATTCTAATCCGGAAGCCATAATTTAAAATTCGGTCAAATAAAGCCTCTAAGTTCGTGTTGTGTTCTTCTAATGTCCGTCCCGTGACGATGACATCATCTAAATAGACGGCAACGCCACCAAGACCAGTAATCATAGTGTCAATGATTTGTTGAAAAATACCTGGTGCTGATTCCACACCAAATGGTAGACGGTTATAACGAAACAAACCTTTATGAGTGTTGATTGTTAAGAGCTCTTTACATTCTTCCGTCACTTCTACTTGATGGTATGCTTCTGCAAAATCTATTTGGGAGAAACTGTCCCTCCATTTAGTTTTGTGAAAACGCCATCCATGGTAGGTAACGGGTGTCTATGGAGCATCAGTGAGTCATTTAAGCCCGTTGAAAAATCTGCACAAAGTCGGATGGAGCCGTTTGCTTTACGGACAGCAACTATGGGTGCTGCCATCTAAGAGTGATCCACGGGAGAGATTATTCCTTCTTTTAGTAACCGGCTAATTTCGCTATCCAATGTATATATATATATATATATATATATATATATATATATATATATATATATATATATATATATATATATATATATATATATATATATATAAAAGAACATGTCCTGACTGACAGATGACTGACTCATAATCAACGCCGAGCTCAAACGCCTCATCCTAGGAACGTGAAATTTGGAACTTATATTACTTTTATAGCGTAAACATCCGCTAAGAAAGGATTTTTGAAAATTTTGCTCCTGAGGGGAAAAAACTGGAAAACAAACTTTTTTCTAAAAATTTTTTCTAAAATTTTTTTCTGAAATTTGGTATATAGATTCTTTTTTAAAAATAAAAAGATACGTGTTTCACCATTTTTTGAAAATTCGGTTTCCCGGACCCCAAATGTGGGTTGGAAAATTGGGTTATTTGGTTTTTAAAGTAGCTTCTACTCAAAAACTGTTAATGCTACAGGAGTAAAAATTAGTATTTAGTTTCTACTCCAAAAATAATGAAATACGTGTTTTAGCATTTTTTGAAAATTTGGTTTCCAGGACTTCAAATGTGGGGTGGAAAATAAGGCTAATTGTCTTTTATAGTAACTGCTACTCAAAAACAGTAAATACCACAGATGTAAAAATTATTATTTAGTTTCTTTTCTAAAAATAAAGATATACGTGTTTCACCATTTTATACAAATTTGGTTTCCCGGACCTCAAATGTGGGTTGGAAAATTGGGTTATTTGGTTTTTAAAGTAGCTTCTACTCAAAAACTGTTAATGCTACAAAAGTAAAAATTAGTATTTAGTTTCTACTCTAAAAATAAGGATATATGTGTTTCACCATTTTTTGAAATTTTGGTTTTCAGGACCTCAAATGTGGGGTGGAAAAAAGTTTCTTTGGTTTTTAAAGTAACTGCTACTCAAAAACTGTGAATGCTACAGATGTCAAAATTAGTATTTAGTATTTACTCAAAAAATTATGATATAAGTGTTTCAACATTTTTTTAAAAATTTGGTTTCCAGGACATCAAATGTGGGGTGGAAAAAAGGGTTATTTGATTTCAAAATAACTGCTACTCAAAAACTGTAAGTGCTACAAATGTAAAAATTAGTATTTTGAAGTTTTGTGCCGGTTAAAAGTAGCTAAGTTCAGTTTATCACCGGCCGGGCCAAGCCGTTATTTTAGAGTCTTCACACGGGTCAGGCCAAACCTTAAATCAAAGTGGAACGGGCCGAGGTTTTTCACCAAGTATATAGATATTTTAGTGATTTTAGGGTCTTCAGTTGGGCCGGGCCAAACCTGAAGTCAAGGTGGGACGGGACGAAGTTTTTCATCAAGTATATAGAACTTCTAAGCCTGTAAGAATGGGCCGGGCCTAATTCAGACGGGCTGTGCCGGGCAAGGAGTTTGGGTTTTTAAAACGGGCTGGGCTAAGTTGTCGACGGGCCGAGCCGAGACCTAAAAAATTGATCTCTACTATGGATGCACGGTTCAAACTCTCTAATTTCATGCGAGCGAAGCCGCAACGGGCACTGCTAGTATATATATACTAGCATTGCCCGTAGCGGCTTCGCTCGCATGAAATTAGAGAATTTAAACCGTGCATCCATAAGATACGACTCGGCCCGTCGACAGCTTGGCCCAGTCCGTTTCAAAACCAAAATTCCTGGCCCGGTCCGTTTTTACAGGCCTAGAATTTCTATATACTTAATGAAAAACTTTGGCCCGTCCCATCTTGACTTCAGGTTTGGCCCGGCCCGTCTGAAGACCCTAAAATCACTAAAATGTCTATATGCTTAGTGAAAAACCTTGGCCCGTACCACCTTGATTTCAGGTTTAGCCTGGCTCGTAAAAAGACCCTAAAATAACAGCTTGGCCCGACTGGTGTTGAACTGGACTCAGCTACTTTTAACCGGCACAAAACTTCAAAATACTAATTTTTATATTTGTAGCATTCACAGTTTTTGAGTAGCAGTTACTTTTAAAACCAAATAACCCTATTTTCCACCCCACATTTGAAGTCCTGAAAACCAAATTTTCAAAAAATGGTGAAACACTTATATCATTATTTTTAGAGTAAAAACTAAATACTAATTTTTACTTTTGTAGCATTCACAGTTTTTGAGTAGTCCACCACACATTTAAGGTCCTGAAAACCAAATTTGTAAAAAATGGTGAAGCACGTATATCTTTATTTTTAGAATAGAAACTAAATACTAATTTTTACATCAGTGGTATTTACAGTTTTTGAGTAGCAGTTACTTTAAAAAACAAATAACCCTATTTTCTACCCCACATTTAAAGTCCTGGAAACCACATTTTAAAAAAATGCTAAAACACGTATTTTATTATTTTTGGAGTAGAAAATAAATACTAATTTTTACTCCTGTAGCATTCACAGTTTTTGATTAGCAGCTACTTTAAAAACCAAATAACCCAATTTTCCAACCCACATTTGAGGTCCGGGAAACCGAATTTTAAAAAAATGGTGAAACACGTATCTTTTTAATTTTCAAGAAGAATCCATACACCAAATTTCAAAATCTCCTCATTTTTGGTTTTCGAGATATACATTGTTTTAGAAAAAAGTTTGTTTTCCAGTTTCTTCCCCTCAGGAGCAAAATTTTCAAAAATCCTTTCTTAGTGGATGCTTACGCAGTAAAAGCAATAAAGTATATATATATATATATATATATATATATATATATATATATATATATATATATATATATATATATATATATATATATATATATATATATATATATATATATATATATATATATATATATATATATATATATATAGTTCCCGCTCACTCACCCGCTCCGCTCATTTTGTGACGAATTTCAATTTTTTTTCTTCCTATTTGATTCCCCTTGACACTCAAGGTTGTGTGAAATTTCATTACGATCGGATGAAAGGTGTAGCAATGCATAAAGGACATATATACAAACATTCGTTTTTAAATATATAGATGTATATATATATAAACATATGTATATGTATATGTATATGTATATGTATATGTATATGTATATGTATATGTATATGTATATGTATATGTATATGTATATGTATATGTATATGTATATGTATATGTATATGTATATGTATATGTATATGTATATGTATATGTATATGTATATGTATATGTATATGTATATGTATATGTATATGTATATGTATATGTATATGTATATGTATATGTATATGTATATGTATATGTATATGTATATGTATATGTATATGTATATGTATATGTATATGTATATGTATATGTATATGTATATGTATATGTATATGTATATGTATATGTATATGTATATGTATATGTATATGTATATGTATATGTATATGTATATGTATATGTATATGTATATGTATATGTATATGTATATGTATATGTATATGTATATGTATATGTATATGTATATGTATATGTATATGTATATGTATATGTATATGTATATGTATATGTATATGTATATGTATATGTATATGTATATGTATATGTATATGTATATGTATATGTATATGTATATGTATATGTATATGTATATGTATATGTATATGTATATGTATATGTATATGTATATGTATATGTATATGTATATGTATATGTATATGTATATGTATATGTATATGTATATGTATATGTATATGTATATGTATATGTATATGTATATGTATATGTATATGTATATGTATATGTATATGTATATGTATATGTATATGTATATGTATATGTATATGTATATGTATATGTATATGTATATGTATATGTATATGTATATGTATATGTATATGTATATGTATATGTATATGTATATGTATATGTATATGTATATGTATATGTATATGTATATGTATATGTATATGTATATGTATATGTATATGTATATGTATATGTATATGTATATGTATATGTATATGTATATGTATATGTATATGTATATGTATATGTATATGTATATGTATATGTATATGTATATGTATATGTATATGTATATGTATATGTATATGTATATGTATATGTATATGTATATGTATATGTATATGTATATGTATATGTATATGTATATGTATATGTATATGTATATGTATATGTATATGTATATGTATATGTATATGTATATGTATATGTATATGTATATGTATATGTATATGTATATGTATATGTATATGTATATGTATATGTATATGTATATGTATATGTATATGTATATGTATATGTATATGTATATGTATATGTATATGTATATGTATATGTATATGTATATGTATATGTATATGTATATGTATATGTATATGTATATGTATATGTATATGTATATGTATATGTATATGTATATGTATATGTATATGTATATGTATATGTATATGTATATGTATATGTATATGTATATGTATATGTATATGTATATGTATATGTATATGTATATGTATATGTATATGTATATGTATATGTATATGTATATGTATATGTATATGTATATGTATATGTATATGTATATGTATATGTATATGTATATGTATATGTATATGTATATGTATATGTATATGTATATGTATATGTATATGTATATGTATATGTATATGTATATGTATATGTATATGTATATGTATATGTATATGTATATGTATATGTATATGTATATGTATATGTATATGTATATGTATATGTATATGTATATGTATATGTATATGTATATGTATATGTATATGTATATGTATATGTATATGTATATGTATATGTATATGTATATGTATATGTATATGTATATGTATATGTATATGTATATGTATATGTATATGTATATGTATATGTATATGTATATGTATATGTATATGTATATGTATATGTATATGTATATGTATATGTATATGTATATGTATATGTATATGTATGAGTATATGTATATGTATATACATATATATCTGATGTTGGTGATGTTCAATCAAATAGAATCAAACTTGATATTAATACTTTGATTTGTTCTGATCCAGCCAATGCAGGGGCTGCACAACCGAGTCTGCAGTCTGCAGATATTCAACTTGCTATAGAACATCAGATTGAAAATGCTGTCTCTGATGAAAACAAATCCGGACACGTGAATGACAAAGATACAAAAGAATGTTGTTCTTTCAGGGTCGTGACCGCTGATGACGTCAATATTGATAATTGTTTTTCTCCCTTACATGCATCTGATGGAAATAACCAGGACGGTGATTTAAAAGGCACCTCAATTACAGATAGCATTTTGCTTGATTTAAAGTGCGACGATATGCATCCTTCTACAATATGTTTTTCTTCCTCCCAAGCTTCTGAAATATGTAACATTGATGGTGATAAAAAAGGCGCCTCATCTACAGATGACTTGTTGCAGGGATTTAAAACTGTAGATACATGTTGCTTGTCGGGTTTGCCTGGTCAAAGTCTCGTTGATCGAACAGATGTTGAGTTTTATGATGGTTGTTTATCCGGTTGCCATGATTCCGTCCGAATGCACCGGATAAAGGGTTGTGCAGAGATTTCTCAGGTGGATGACGGATCTTCTGGAGTGACTGTTGATGGTACATGTGTTTCAGAGGGGATACCTGGTCCGTTGTACTTGTCTCACTTAACTGATAACATTAATATTACAATTAGACGGAAGAGATGACATTGTTTTGATATGATATATAAGCTTCTTTGTCTGTTTCACATTTCTTAAAACTTTTGATGAATTTTATAAATTTAAATTATTATCTCTCGATTTAAATTAATATAATTTTTAAAGTATTTTTATTTTGATTTTAATATTATTATTTTATTTTTATTATTATTTTATTAATTATTTTCTGCTTAATTTAAGTTCATCGTCCCGATTTTAATTATTATTATGTACTGTATGTATTAACTTTTAGTTACATTAAGACAATCAAAACAACCCTGACGATGGCCGCAATGGCTGAAACTTGCAAGTTGGTTGCTAATAAAACGTTTGATTTTGGATTTAGTAAAAGTGTTTTCTCTCACTTAAAATATTTTAAGCGTTTAATTGACAAAACCGTGTCTTCTAAATGGCGTGTATATTTCAACAGAGCATGTTTAAATGAACATTTAGTGCCGAAATACTGTAAATGTATATGTATATGTATATGTATATGTATATGTATATGTATATGTATATGTATATGTATATGTATATGTATATGTATATGTATATGTATATGTATATGTATATACATATACATATACATATACATATACATATACATATACATATATATATATATATATATATATATATATATATGTATATATATATATATATATATATATATAGTTCCCGCTCACTCACCCGCTCCGCTCATTTTGTGACGGATTTCAATTTTTTTTTCTATATTTGATTCCCCTTGACTCTCAAAGTTGTGTGAAAATTTCATTACGATTGGATGAAAGGTGTAGCAATGCATAAAGGACATATATAAAAACAATCATTTATATATATATATATATATATATATATAAAAATGAATGTTTGTATTTATGTTAATGTCCTTTATGCATTGCTACACCATTCATCCGATCGTAATGAAATTTTCACACAACCTTGAGAGTCAAGGGGAAAGTCAAATAAAAAAAAAAATTTGAAATCCGTCACAAAATGAGCGGAGCGGAGCGGGTGAGCGAGCGGGAACTATATATATATGTATGTGCGTATGTATGTGTGTATGTATGTATGTGTATGTGCATGTATGTGTGTCTGTGTGTGTGTTTATGTATGTACTAGCGGAGATACCCGGCGTTGCCCGGGTTTTTTAGAGGTTTTTCTAATGTTTGTCTCTTTCTCTCCCGTTTCCTTTCCCACCTGATTTCCCACTCCCGTTCGCTTTCCCGTTTTCGGTCGTTTTCCCGCTCCCGGTCGCTTTCCCGCTCCCGGTCGCTTTCCCGCTCCCGGTCGCTTTACCACTCCCGGTCGCTTTCCCGCTCACGTTTGCTCTCCCATTCCCGCTCACGCTTGCTTTTCCGTTCCCGCTCGCTGTCCGTTCCGGGTCGCTTTCCCGTTTCTATAATAGACAAACTAACCCACAAACATTCATATATATATATATATAGTCTTAGCAAATCTATTTTACGTTTCATAGGCTAACAGAAGTTATGAAAGAATGGAAAAAAAAAATGAGCGTGAACGGGAGAGCAACCGTGACCGGGAATGGGAGAGCAAGCATGACCGGGAACGGGAGAGCAAGCGCGACCGGGAAGGGGAAAGCGACCGGGAACGGGAAAGCGACCGGGAACGCGGAAAGCGACCGGGAACGCGGAAAGCGACTGGAATCGGGAGAGCAAGCTTGGAAGGAAACGCGAGCAAGAGAGAAAATCGATAACAAAACTTCTGAGCGGGAAAGCGACCGGGAGCTGGAAAACGACCGAGAGCGGAAAAGCGACCGGGAACGCGACGAAAACGGGAAAGTGGAGAAGGAAACGGGAGCGAGAGGGACAAACATTAGAAAAACCTCTAAAAACCCCGGGCAACGCCGGGTAACCCCGCTAGTATATATATATATATATATATATATATTGTTTTAGGCATGCTCTGTTAAAAATGATAGACCACTTTGCGTTGATACGTTTTTTCGCCAAGCTTTCAAAATCTCTTGAATTCATGATAACTCCGCTTTTTAAATAGATTTATTAAAAACGAGGGCTGACCGATCGGTTTCGCAGAAAAGCATCTTCGGAGCCCTTTAAATTACGAAGTTAAAATGTATTTACTATAATGCGAAAATAGAATGAAACTATAAAACGACGAGAATAAACATTAATGAAAACTGAAATAGAAAAACAACGTATGGATAGTGGTCGCCATAAAGTCTAGACAATTTATCGGTTATGGCGTTTCTTTTTTTAGCGTCGTAGTTATCAGAAAATAATTTTTGTTTTTCTATTTGTCTATCATTTTTAACAGAGCATGCCTAAAAGAAAACATTACGCCGAAATACGTTCAAAATTATTTACGCTCTAAAAAGGCATTTAACAAGAAATCTCCAATCTCAGGCAGTCAATTCATTGCCGACGAGTTGGAGGCTGCTGAAGAGAAGTTTTCTATATTAGATCAAAGATACGACCAATGTTTGACAACACTTTCTGAGAAAAATAACAGCCTGCAACAGCAAATAAAATTATTTTCTGATAACTATATATATATATATATATATATATATATATATATATATATATATATATATATATATATATATATATATATATATATATACGTTTTTTGCTCTATGGAAATTAACTTCACAGATGTTGATATAGTTCGTTTTCATTCGTACAATTATTTGATTGCCGTTCTATTATTTCATACAAACTAAATTGTTGTATTTAATATATATTCAAAAGATTCATATTTTCTGTTAACTTTTTTCTTTCTTTTAAAAGTTTTTTGAAATTTTTGAACAATATTTGAAATTTAAGTTTTAAATGACAACTGATATTGAATGTCCCATTTGTCACGAAGAAATGCTGCAGAAAGGAATAAAGGTTCTGCCATGTAAACATACATTTTGTAGCTCTTGCATTTGTACATGGATGATGATATCAAAAAGTTGTCCTATGTGTAGAAAAAGGACCCATGAAGAAATGTCTAAATTTTGTAAAATAACCATGGCGGCAGTTTGTTTCAGCTCCCTATTATTACAATTTTGGTATCCAATATTTGCTGGATGTTTGCTGTTTTGCTTTTCTTCACTTGATGTTTTTAATTTTTTGTGTACTGGTTTTGCAGAAGATATTGATACATTATTTTATTCTTCTCCATTCACGTTCGGTGTTACGTTTTTTCTGGTTATTACGTTCTTAGATATTGGCAATCATCCCATTAGTCAATTCGTAGCTATCTCAATATTTATGGCATTAATATTATATAAGCTGTATTCTGATATTCGACGTATTTCTGCCTTTGAACTGCACTATTTAGCATTTGTCTTGACTTTGTCATTTTCCTATTTTATTCCACAGCTTGGATATCCCTTGTTGAAATTTTTAGCAACCGCGTCTTATGTAGATATTCGTGAGTTTTACTTTTCATACAGCAAATTTTTGTTTGGTTTTTCCGAGCCTAGAGAATTCGTTTTCCATCCACTCATTCCAACAGTTAGATGTTTTTTTAAAAGTTTATTAATTATTTTCTTTTCTATTTTATCCTTATTTTAGCAAATACACTTAGCTAACAATACGCGATCACATGGGAAAGATTGATTGACGCCAGACTTATTGCTCTGAACTAGCATCAAAAAAGCCTGTCAGATGACAAGCCTAAAAACAGAAATGGTAAGGTTAAATTTGAAAATAAAAATTTTATTATTATCCACAAAATAAAGATCTTCATATACAAAATTAAATTTTCAATAATCTGAAAGTAAACTAGAAATACCTCGTTAAAGATGACGGTTTTTTTTATCGAACGTTCAGATCTATATATATATATAAATGAATGTTTCTATGTATGTATGTTCTTTAGGCATTGCTACACCATTCATCCGATCGTAATGAAATTTTCACACAACCTTGAGAGTCAATTTGAGGTCCGGGAAACCGAATTTTCAAAAAATGGTGAAACACGTATTTTTTTATTTTTTAAGAAGAATCTATATACCAAATTTCAAAATCTCCTCATTTCTGGTTTTTGAAATATACATTGTTTTAGAAAAAAGTTTGTTTTCCAGTTTCTTCCCCTCAGGAGAGAAATTTTCAAAAATTCTTTCTTAGTGGATGCTTACGCAATAAAAGTAATATAAGTTCCAAATTTCACGTTCCTAGGATGAGGCGTTTGAGCTCTGCGTTTTTTTTATTATAGTTTATAGTCTTTTACACCATGTGTAAATCAAAATGAAAAAAAATACTTATTTACACTAAATAATTTTTCTCTATATTTACAGTTCTTTAGGATTATTTTGTATCCATTTATAGATGATGTCGTGGCATATTTCCGAGTTCAGTATGGTTTGGAGTGTAGTTGGTTTTTGGATCCTTTTACAAAAGTTCCCAAGTTCCATTCCTAGTTGTGTCGTTTCTTTGCAGTGCAGCAACCAGTGCTCGATTGTTTCCTCTGTTCCGCAGGTTTCGCACAAACCTGTCTCATGAAGATTTATTCTCTTCAAATTTTGTTTCTGCTGACACTTTCCAAGTCGGAGTCGGGAAATGATGACTTCCTTTTTTCTGTTTGTTGTCTTGAATTTAATTTTATTTGAGACTTTTTTTCGAGAGACCAGTAGTGCCGACTTTCTTGAGTAGAGTCCCATCTGGTCTGCCATTCGTTCAAAAGCTCTCTGCGTATTGTTCTTTTTATGTCAAATATCTCTGGCATAATATCAATCTCTATTTCGGGATGTTTGGTAGCTTCTTTGGCAAGGCAATCTGCCATTTCATTTCCACGTATGCCCACGTAGCTAGGTACCCAAATCAGGGTAATTGTTTTCCCTTCTTTTGAAAGGTTGGATGCTAGTGTTAGGACTTAGGACTGATTCCACAATAGCAGAATTTTGAGCATTTGTGGAACTTTT
The DNA here is from genome assembly GCA_963978895.1 of Erpobdella octoculata. Classification (NCBI taxonomy): domain Eukaryota; kingdom Metazoa; phylum Annelida; class Clitellata; order Hirudinida; family Erpobdellidae; genus Erpobdella; species Erpobdella octoculata. The sequence goes on along the minus strand of CAXBUH010000043.1, from coordinate 105,660 downwards.
CAATGATATCATAGAGCTATATGAATCCGTAAATAGGGCTATTTTACGTGGACCGTCTGGTTCTGCCATCCACTCCAAGCCGCATTTTATAGCTGTTAGCTCAGCCGTATAAATACTAACGCCATTCGTGACTCTCTTAGCTATTTTCATATCTTTTTCCGGGATATAAATTCCCACAGCTGCTACATTGTCTATCTTAGATGCATCTGTGTACATATGTGTCGAATCTGTATATGTAGCAATCAGTTCCTTAGCTCTTTGGACAATTGACGGATCATCCTTCTTTAACCCCTCCAGCCCTTCGTTAAAAAGAGGTGGAATAAGTTTCCATGGTGGAGTTAGAGAAGGAGTTAAGGGGACAGGATTGAATTTGTCAACTATTTTGTTCAATGCCGCTGTTCTTTTGGCTGCTGGATGTTCAACTTCTTTCACTTTTCTGTGAAAGAACCATCGCCATTTAACCCCTTCATGTCCTCTGGGGGGTACAAAGACGTCTTTTGTCGGATGGTTTGGAATGGTCTTGGTTTTAGTGGCAAGGTTTGTAATTAAGATCTTTCGTCGTATATCGAGTGGAGGATCTCCGCATTCTATTTGTAGAGCGACCAAACTGGTTCCAACCATTGCCCCGCAAGCTGTTTTTAAGGCACTATATTGGATTTTCTCGAGTCTTTGTTTTTGAGATTCTGATGCACTGTCAAATGCTTCGCAGCCAAACTCCATCACTGACCGTATGGCGCATCGGTAGAAAAGCATCAGTGTTTCTTTGTTGCATCCCCAGCTTTGTCCTGTTAGGTATCGCATGATATTTAATCTTTTTTTGCAACGATCAACGATCTTATCAATGTGTTTTTTTCAGGTTAATTTTGAGTCAAATATTATACCGAGAAATGTAGCTTCGCTCTTCCAACTGATTTTTTTGTCATCCATACAAATAGGTAGGGAATTTGTTCGGAATTTATTGTATTTTGTAAAACAGACTACTACCGATTTCTCGGTTGACAATTGGAATCCCCAATTGAGGAAGAATGTTTGGATTTCGTTTAATCGAGTCTGTAAGCAGTTTCGCATAGTATGTGGGTCTTTTCCTGAAATCCATATTGCTACATCGTCCGCAAATATAGATGTCTGAATTCCATGGATTTCTTGACAAGGGATGTCGCTCAGCATAACAATGAACAAAAGGGGGCTCAGGACAGAACCCTGCGGTGTACCATTTTCCAACAATACCGGGTCTGACAACGTGGATCCCACACGAACCATGGCCTCTCAATTATTCAAGAAGCTATGGATCCATTTTAGAATCTTTCCTCTGACACCAAGCTTTTCAAGCTTCAACAAAAGCCCCTCTCGCCACATTAGATCGAAGGCTTTTTTTAAGTCCAGAAAGACCGCCAGTGTCCCACCCTTATTCCACATAGAGCGTTTAATATAGTTTTGTAGTCTAAGGATGTGATCTGTGCATCCTCTTCCTTTTCTAAAGCCTGATTGTTCACGGTTTAAGAGATTATTTTGCTCCAGGTAGAACCTTAACCGATTTGCAATAATTTTTTCAGTAATCTTGCACAATGAAGATGTTAGGGAAATGGGTCGATATGAGTTGGTGTCTGCAGAATTTTTTCTCGGTTTTAGTAGCGGAACAATTATGGATTGCTTCCATAGTTTTGCTACCTCTCCTTTGAACCAAGATAAGTTTATAAGATCCAAGAGCTTATTGAGACCTATCTCGTCAATTTGTCTTAGCATCTCATAGCAGAGATTGTCTGGACCTGGAGATTTGCCGTTTGCACTCTGCATCAGAGCTTCCGTAAATTCTTTTAAGGAAATTTCTGTGTTTAAATCATGTGGGTCGTTTTTGCAAGAAATGCCAGATCTGATGGTAAAGGTAATTTCTCTTTTCAGAGCCTCTTTCCTTTGAATAAATCTTAGGTCAAGATTTTTGTCTGATGAGTTTTTTGCGATGGCAGTTGCTAACGCATTCGCTTTGTCTTTGTCAGAATAAGCGGTTTCATTTTCACTCAGTTTCAGCGCTGGAACGTTAAAACCTGCATGTGTGTGGACCATATTTTTCACCGCTTTCCACATGGTAGTCTGACTAGAGTGTGAGTTAAGAGAGCTACAGAATGTTCGCCAATGGTTCTCTTTTGCTGTCCTCACTATCTTCTGTGCGATTTGTTTGAGTTCTCGATACCGTTCAAAGCCAGTCGTAGTACACTCTTTCCGAAGTGAGTATAAGACTTTGTTTCTTGCTTTGATTGCGCTTTCACATTCATCATTTCACCATGGTACTGGCCTAAGTCCTGATCGTCTTCCATTTTTAGTTGGTATTGATGCTATGGCTGCTTTGTTCAGACCTTGCGTTAACATATTTGTTGCTTCGTCAACATTTGTGAAAGTTTGGAGTTCATTTAACATTCCTGCTGAAAGCCGTTGGTATTTGTACCAATCGGCTTTCTCCAGATTCCATACCTTTCTGTTGTTTACCTCGTAATTGACCTTTTTATTTAGTGTGATCAAAACCGGGTAGTGGTCACTGCCCAGATTTTCATCTAACACCTTACACAAGGCTTTTTGAGATAAAGAAGGAGAGCATATTGCTAAATCTATAAGAGTTGTCCTTCCGCAGAGAGTTAGGTGGGTACCTGATCCGGAAAAAAGGGCAACAAGGCCATACTGATCTAACAATTTCTCAATTAATTTTCCTCTATTATCTGAAGTTTCAGCACCGAAAACAACAGAGTATGCATTGAAGTCACCTAATACAATTGAGTTGGTATAACTGAATGACATTTCCAGCGTAGATAGCAGTGTTTGATGATTGGCATTTGGTGGAACGTATGCATTGATAATGGTGATGTTTGATCCCTTTTCAGAAGAAATGGTCACAAGTAGTGACTCATATTCGTTTTGTTCTATGGTTTGCGAGGTGTATGAGATGCCTTCTCGGAGGAGTGTTGCGACCCCTCCTCCTTGATGGCGACCTCTATCTAGCCTGACAATATTATATCCTGAAATACTGAAGTTATTGCCCTTTTTCAGCCATGTTTCCTGCAGGGCAATGATGTCGGGAACCTTCTCCATTTTTCCGATAAAAATATTTAGTTCGTTTACTCTCGCTCGAATACTTTGACAGTGCCACTGTAAAATGGTAATGTTGTTGTCAACGTTGATGTGAACTTAATTAAAAGGAAAAACAAAACTAATATATATATATATATATATATATATATATATATATATATATGATAAAAAAATTGTATTTAATAACTACTATACGACTAATTACGTAAGCGTGACAGAATCAGCCAGTGACGTGTTCTCTATTATATTAATATATATATATATATATATATATATATATATATATATATATATATATATATATATATATATATATATATATATATATATATATATATATATATATATTTTAAGACAAGCTCGATTAAAAATAAGTCTCCATTTAGCCGCTATGAGTTTTATAGATACTTTCTCAATATTTCGGAACAACGTTTTTTGTTTACTGCAACACGTATTAAGAAAAGTATTAACATTTAAAACCTTCTTTATTTCAGACTTACGGGCCGTTTCGGCTTTCGCCATCTTCAGAGTCTGTAAATACAATCGCGTAAAAGGAGGCAAAAGATAAGAAAACATGTAAGAACTAAATATACAAATAAACTAATATCCTCGAGAAATTATCTTAATAGAAGGATATTAATAAAAATAATCAAATTTAGACACTGTAATTAAATTAACGTACATAAAATAAACTGGAGTTATGAGAATAAAATAAGTATAATTAAAAACGTTTAATTAAAGGATAAAATAATAGTAGCAGTAATAATAATAATAATAATAAAAGCAAGTATTATGATAATAAATGATTAAATTAAGTCGAAATTACATAAGATATTTAAATAAATAAAATCAAGAATATCTCCGCTTTCGTCGAACAGTGATGGTAAGGTAAGATGAAAACAATTATGAATAAGATAGAATAATATTAAAAGTTGATTAATTATTATTAGGATAAAAAATAAAGTATTAGAGTGAATATAGGAATAGTAACTATTACAAAGATATATGTATAGTGCGTGGTAGAAAAGGTAGACATCGATTATGATTAAAAAGATAAAAATGTATGACAAGTAATAATTAATCAACTTTTAATATAATTCTATCTTATTCATAATTGTTTTCATCTTACCTTACCATCATACTTACTATCTTTACCTGGCCTAATTCACCTTACGAAGTTTGTTTATTTCATTCGCTTGCGTCAGTTTGCTGATTTTCTGTTCTGATTTCTGTTTTAAGTTGTTTTATTTTTTGGCTCTGATGATGGATTTCTTCCAAAACTGCAGTCGGCCTCTGAAATAAAATGACTGACAAACCCGATAATATTCGTTTTTCTCCTGCATTTCGCAACGTCGAGAATTTGGCAAGAAAATTAATTAACGCCAAATGGGCAGTAATATTTAACGGAGAGTGCATTAAAGAAAATATAACGCCAAATTATGTTCATAATATATATATAATTTCAGTGAGACGTGTTGGTCTGTGAGACGTGTTGGTCTGTGAGACGTGTTGGTCTAGTGGTATAGATACCGGCTTTTAGAGTCGTAGGACCCGGGTTCGATTCCCGGTCCAGGCACGTAATTTCCTTGAGCATGAAACTAACTCACATGTGCTCACGTCAACTCAGCGTTATCTAGTGTTAACTCATGTCTATGAAAATAGCGTGTTCTTCGAAGTTTCCGATCCAAAGGAACCTTCGTAAGCGCCTCTGACTTATCTGGCGCTAGATAATTCATCATTATTCATTATAACTATATATGAATATATATATATATATATATATATATATATATATATATATATATATATATATATATATATATATATATATATATATTATATATATATATATATATATATATATATATATATATATATATATATTATATATATATATATATATATATATATATATATATATATATATATATATATATCGTTAGGGGTCGCTCTACCGGACTTCCTGACAAGTTTTATCCTGCACCCATCGACCTGTCCAGACAGGCACCTATCGAACGTTGTTTCTGAGGCTATATATATTAATGTAAAATCACTGGTTTGATGATCAACTTCCTATTGATATATTAGGGATATTAATTATTAATTATTTATTTATTAATAGACCAGAAGGTATAAATAGCCTTAACAAAGCCTTCATTTATTATTTTCCAATAAACTGCAAAACCATTCTATTGAGCCCGGTATACGATTTGGTGATATCGTAACAATATATAGTGATTTGAACCCCGCCGGTGAAGCTAGCTATTGAATATCAGGCGAAGTCCTGCGTGTTTTGTATATTAACTCCGCCTTGCTTTTGCAAGCCAGTCCCAAGCCTGGAGAAAGGAGGAGGGGAAAGTTAAAAAGATCAAATTATGATCCACGACAGGAAGTACTTAGGTGTTTCCAACATACAGCCATTTTAGTCTTAAAACACCTGGTGTAAAGGACTATAAACTATTACAAAAAAAAAAAAAAAAAAAAAAAAAAAGTGTTTTGTATTGGATTTTTTGTTATTAACTGCGCTTTAATAAAGTTTTTTGTTGTCGTTCTGAGTTGTCTTTTCTTCCTGGTGTTCACGTCATTCCTGCAGGGAAGACTGTGACATTTTGGCGGCAGTGGTGGGATCGAGTATCAGGAAGAAAAAAGTGCTCTCCAGCAAAGTTCGACAAGCAAGTTCGGGAAAAAGATCTTTCTTGCCGTGAAGTTCTCCTTGTGACTAAGGCTTGCCAGACGTTTCCGAGATCATCATCGGATCAGCTTTCCTTGACTAGAATCGGCCGACCCATCCGTGCTCAAGGTTTGAGTTTCATTTCGAGTTTTACCGCCGGTCTGAGTTTAGATAAGTAGGTCTTTTATTTGATACTTATCTGGTTAAAGATGGATAGTATGTCGTCCGGTGTTGAGGGTTATGGAAACCTAGTGCAATTACTGGGAGGGAATGTGTATCCAGAAAATTGGAAGGATGCGGGGAACGTTGAAAAGAAAGACTCTGGTGGGTTTAGCGAAAATCCGACATGGGGAAATCGACAAGGAGAACGACACAAAAAACAAAAACGTAGTGGTATGTTAAACGCGAAGAAAGGAGGAAAGAGTTGGAAATAGAAAGACATTGGAGAATCAATTAATAGATAGATCGTTTCGAGAAAGGAAGTTGAAATTAAAATAGAGGATGTTAGAAGAAGAACGAGAAAATAGAAGGCTAAGATGGCTTGAATTAGAAGAGATGAGAAGGACTGAAGAAACAAGGCGATTGAAAATGGAAGAACGCGAACGAATGATAGTTCAGAGAACCGTCGAAGCTCGTACGGGAATCATGGCTGCACAGCTGCAAGAATACAAGCTTAAAGCTGACAATGCATTGAATGACGTCCTTGAAGAATCTAAAAAGAAATGACGCGAGAAGCTGAAACTTTTCAAGAGAGGATCGCACAATTGGTTGATGAAAACGATAAGCTCAATAAATCTAAGAAGAAACTGCAATCTGAGTTCGATGACATCACTGTTCTTCTGGACAACGAAAGGTCAAAGTTCTCAGTAATTGACAAAAAAATACAAGCTTAAAGCTGACGAACACGATGCATTGAACGACGTCCTTGAAGAATCGAAAAGGAAATGGTCGCGATAAATTGAAACCTTTCAAGAGAGGATCGCACAATTAGTTGAAGAAAACGATAAGCTCAATAAATCTAAGAAGAAATTGCAATATGAGTTTGATGACATCACTGTTCTTCTGGACAACGAAAGGTCAAAGTTCTCAGTAATTGACAAAAAGCAAAGAAAATTCGATCAAAACCTGACCGAAGAAAAAGCTATCTCTGAGAGGTTGACAATTGCAAAAGATAACTTGGAGAAGGATTTTAGAGAAATAAAAACAAAAATTCTCAACCTGACTCGACAAGTTGATGGGCTGAACGAAGATTTGACCGAATCAAACAGAGCGAGAAGTCAACTGCAGAGAGAACTTGATGACCTGGTTTCTTCTATAGATGACGTCAAAAAGAATGTTTTCGAATTAGAAAAAGACAAGAGAGCTCTTGAAGCTCAGGTGGAAACCCAGAAGCAGATGATCGGAGAGCTCGAAGAGGAAGTTCAAGGAACCGAAGATGCCAAGTTGAGACTGGAAGTAAATAGGCAAACCATGAATGTTCAGTTGATGAGAGAGGCTCAGTCAAGAGAGGAAATGGATGAAAAAGGTAGAAAGGGTTTTCTTAAAAAGATAAGAGACGTGGAAGCTGAACTTGAAGATGAGAGGAGACAGAGGCAGCTTGCAACGAATGCCCGGAAGAAGTTTTAGTACGACTTCAGAGCTATGGAGAAACAACTTGCTGATGCTCTGAAAGTCAAAGATGAAGCTGTGAATCAGTTCAAACGTTACCCGGTCTAGATCAATGAACACATGCACGAAATCAAATCTATCAATGTAACCAAAGAAGAGATGTTAAATGCCAGTAAAAAGAGAGACAAGAGATACAAGCAGCTTGAAGCTGAACTTCTCCAAATTCAGAAAAATCTGGCAGTTTCAGAGAGAGCCAGAAAAACTCTACATGGAGACTACGAACAAGATACTTATGAGCGTCATTATAACACCCGTAAGAAATATAATTTCTTGATGCTCCTTTCCATGGTGACCATATATTCTTATCATAACCCCTCTCTTATCTCACGGAGCCGCCGATTTCCTCTCCCGGATAGGGGAGTAGTCTGTCAACACGGAGAGCTAGACGACATTTTTTTTACTTGTCGTAATTATTTGTATTATTATGTTTATTATTTACTGTTATAAACTTTGAAAATTTGTTTTCGAGCATAAGCCCAGAGACACATTGTACTAGTTGTATTTCTAGGGGTATAGGTTTTCTCTTTTGTTGTTTTAGTTGCAGAACGTTGTACTATTTTATAATTAATGATATTATTGGAGTAGTTAAACTTCTTTGATATGGCGTGATGATGGTTCCTTCGTTAATACAATTCAGACCGGTACGGTAAACTTGGATGGGTCGAGCTGGTTGTATGGGTGGTTTTACTGGTGGTTTTACTGGTGGGAGTAAAAGTTACTTTCAGGAAGGACATCTCCAGTTTAAAGTCGACCTTGAAGCCCTGGTAGACACGATCCATCAACGAATGAACACCCATTCTTCATCCAGATTATATACGAAGTTCTGCTTCTCCGATTTCACCTACTCCGCATCTTCCTCTTCGTCTTCTTTGATGTCCCCGACCTTGAAGCCCTGGTAGACTCGATACATCGACGAACGAACACCCATTCTTCGTCCAGTAGTGTGAAAGCTAACATTTAAGATATTGAAAGACTGTTCAACATTTTCGTTTTGAGGGGGAGTTATGTCAGGGGTCGCTCTACCGGACCTCCTGACAAGTTTTATCCTGCACTCGTCGACCTGTCTAGACTCTCAGTCTAGACAGGAACCTATCGAACGTTGTGTGTGTGTGTGTGTGTGGTTTGTTTAACGTCTGTATCTGTCAATAAAACAATTTAGACGGTATGTATGTTTGAGTGTTTGGTGACGTGTTTATTTTTTTATTTTTTTTTATTTGACAAATTTAAAGTGGCGTAAATCAAACGATTTCAAGGCCACATACAAAATAAAATAAATAGAACAAAAAGTTAAATTTTTATAAGGTATTGTTTCAATTCTTTTTTAAACAGTACAAAATCAGGTGCTGCTCTTATGTCCAAGGGAAGACTATTCCAAATTTTTGCAGCTGCAGCAGGAAAACTTCTATCACCAGCACTTTTTAGACGAGTAGAGGGAACGAAGAGAAGAGCCGAAGATGCAGATCTGAGATTCCCCCTTGATTGTATGTTGCTAATAGGCAGAATTACTTCCATTAAGTATGAAGGAGCCAAACAATTGAGACATTTAAAGACTAGTTGAGCTACTTTGAAGATAATTCTACACCTGACGTTCAACCAATGTAGTTCTTGAAGTACTGGAGTGATGTGATCGCAGCGTCTTCGACCGGTCAAAAGCCTTGCTGCCGTATTCACCACTGATTGAAGGCGATGAGTCAAGATCTTTGGGAGTCCAACCAGTGTGGAGTTACAATAGTCTAGTTTTGAAAACACCAATGAAGTAATAAGTAAGTTAAGCGCCAGGGGGGTAGAGATGAAGCAACAGTTTTGATTTGACGTAAGGTTGAAAAGCAGCTTTGGGTGATGCGACTAACATGAGTGTTCATACGCATGTCAGAATCAAAGAAAGCACCCAAATTGCGAACTGAAAAATTGGAGAGATCCAATCTATACCCATTCTCAGCGGTGCTGCTTGGAACGTACGTTTCATCCGACTGGTTGACAGCCAAATTACTTCAGACTTGCTTGAATTCAGCTGAAGGCGACTGGAAGACATCCATAGGCTCACATCATCAAAGCATGTAGAAACTACTGACGAGAGTTCGATTGCCTTAACAGGATCACAATGACCATAAATCTGTGTGTCATCAGCATAAAAGTGCGCACAAAGTCCATGATTGGAGATAATTTTTTCTAGGTGAGCTATATACATTGTAAAGAGAGTTGGTCCAAGAACTGAACCCTGAGGCACTCCACAGTTAAGTAGCAAAGTACCAGAAATGTCCTCTCCAACCCTAACCTGACATTTACGTTCATTAAGGTATGAGTCAACCCACTCTAGTGCAGGTCCGCAGAAACCAAAGTGTGAGTTTAGCCGTTGGAGCAGAATAGAGTGATCAACTGTATCGAATGCAGCTGAGAGATCTAAGAGAACTAGCAATGTTATTTTCCCGCTGTCAGCAGCCACCAGAACATCAAAAAAAACCTTAAGAACTGCGGTCTCTGTTGAATGATATTGCCGATAAGCCGACTGATGAGGTGGAGAAAGGTTATTTCTATCTAAGTAGCTGGTTATCCTCAAAAGAACAAGCCGTTCTAACAACTTTGAAATGACAGACAGATTGGAGATTGGTCGATTGGGTTTTTTTAGAACTGGAGTGATGTAGGATGATTTGAAATATTTTGGTAGGTATCCTTCAATGAAGGATTTGTTATACAAGTTGGTTAAAAAAGGTGCCAGTAAACAAGCTGATTGTTTTAGTAGCCAAATTGGTATCGGATCTAGTAAACATTGTTTGTTTGGAAGACGATTTATAAGTTTGGTCACTTCATCCACATTTGTTGGCGCAAAAATGTTAAGAGAAGAGTTGATGGTCCAGTCCAAAAGAGGTGGAGCAAGACAAGATGCAGTAGAAGCACGTACATTCTGAGTTTAACTTTCAAAGAACTTGAGAAATGAATTAGCTGTTAAGGTTGTTCTGATGGGTATTTGACCTCTAGCTGTTATTGTGTTTAAGGAAGTCCATAGATTTCGAGTTGATTGACATTCATCTTCAATTTTTTTAGTCCCGAAGGACTCGCGTTTACTACGAAGTAGTTTCCTGTATTTTTTAAGTTGATTTTTCTATTCTAAGAAATCATTTGGTGAATTTGTTTTGATTGCTAGTCGCTTAAGTCGACGTGTTAGTTTTTTGCAATTATGACAGTCATAGTCAAACCATGGGTCAGAAGGTCGTTGACGATACCTGGACATTTTTAGAGGTATTTGAAAATCAAGCATGGTTAGTAGTTCCTTGTTATATGTATCAACTGCATCATCCAGACTGCATGTAACTTCTTGGGTGAGAGGAGAAGCCTGAAGCTGAGTTATAAAATCATCGAATATAAATTTTTTCCAGTCTCGACGCATAGAGTTCTTATAAGTAGGAGGAGGGCGAGTTATTAGTGAGCTCCATCGGATGAGAAAGTGATCAGAAAAGCCAGTGTCAATTACTTCAATACTTTGAGCTAGAGAATCAGATCGAATGGCTACAGCATCGAGAGTGCCACCCTGCACATGAGTTGGTTGTTTAACATGTTGAATGAATCCATGATCAGCAAGAATAGTGTTAAAAGTTATAGCATTATTATCTTTACTTCGTTCCAATCTTATGTTAAAATCACCGGACACAACAACATCATCATTCAGGGCAGAAATAGTGTCAAGTAAATCAGAAAATTCACTAAAAATTTGTTTATTGATTATTCCTGTTCTGTAAATTACAACGTTCAAACAACTGTAGGAGCCAGCTGTTACCCTACCAGCAGCACATTCATATGTTGTCGGCGTAACAGCTAGGTAAAACCGTTTCAATTGGAAACCAGGAGCTCCCAAAATAGCAACTCCTCCATGGTTACAGCGTAGGCAATCATGTTTCACTCTTGGTCTGGGTTTGTCCACAACAGAAAAACCAAGCTTGAGAAATTTCTTGAAACAGATTGAGTCTTCATCATGCCATGTCTCAGTGAGAAGCAAAATGTTAATTTTATGTTCATGGAAAATATTATGAATATCATCAGTCTTATTGTTGACTGATCTGATGTTAAGAAGACCGAAGTTAGCTTTCTTTGTGACTGTTCTAGAGTGGCGTTCTCTTAGATTAATAAGTCTGTGTTTTTTAATACTTTCATTAGTGGGTTTTAATGGAACTGAGTTATCAATATGGTTATTATCAGGATTAGGATTAGTTTGTTTCAATTCTTCACCCTCTATCACTTTGTCAATTTCTTTCAAACAGATATCATTTCTTGAAGTCATATCCACATCTGATTTTAAATTTTCTAGTTCTTCAGCACTATATCCTACAGCCAGTTTGTTCACTCCCATGCTACTCTGCACCATCATGTCCATCTGAAAACCTCCACTACTCACCATCTGCTGCCCCCTCATTGTTGCTTTTTTATTTCTACCATATTTTTTTGCTTGGTTATTTAAACAACTCCTATCTTCTGAACTTAAACAGTTTTTTCCTATAAATTTTGCTTTTTGAAGGCAACAGCATAGAATGCCCCTGCCTTGCCTTTTATTCTAAACATCCATTTGGTGATATCATCTTTTTCTCCAATCAACCTCTTCTTTTCCTCAAGCAACCTCTTACATTCCAGTCTATCCTCTTTTGACAGGTCATTGCTTAATATGATATTTTTTGCTTCTTCTGCTTTCTTCAATTTTGGTGCATTTTCCATTGTCAAATTTTTAACTGAAGTACTTTGAAACTTTATCATAACTGGTCTTGTTGTTTGCAATTCACTTCTTTTTCCTATTCTGTAAATTTCTAAAATTTCTTTTTCTAATTCCAAACCTGTAATACTTTCCAATATTTGTATAACATCTTCTTTATCTTTACTTTTGGAGTTCTGCTCATTTTCAGGTATTCTATAAGCTACAATGTTGTTTTTCCTCTGTTGCCTATCTTCTACTGTATTAATTTTAATTCCTGTTACTTCTACTGCTCTTTGAATATTTTTAACATCTGTTGTCACTTCTTTTAAACTCTCTTTAACTATTTCTGAGAATGTTCTATTTGTTCTACTGGTTTCCTCGAGTTTATCATTGGATTGTTTATTATATTTCACAATTTGCTCCTTCAACTCTTGAATCTGCTCTAGCTGCACCTCCATCACGTTATCACCACGACCATACCCCACCTGACGACCATTAATCTCCTCCACCGACATTTTTACACCTCGGATTTCTTGTTCAACAAACTCCCTCATCTCCTTCATCATTTCTTTGATCTCTTGCGACTGTCCGTGTTCTTTATCCAACTCAATGTTTATGTTGGCTTTGAGGCAGCTAGTCTGCTGCCAGATATAGAACCACCGACCATCACAAATGAATGATTAGAAGTCTCAGTCTTTCGGAGCTACTTAACATTAGACTACGACTTGATAGGCTCAGAACTCCTTACTTCGGCTCGACTCGACAGCTAGTCTGCTGCCAGATATATATATATATATATATATATATATATATATATATATATATATATATATATATATATATATATAATTTTGTGACCGATTTCAATGTTTTTGTATCACAACTTTTTCCCATACACTCTCAAGGTTGTGCGAAAATTTCATCACGATCGGATGAATGGTGTAGCAATGCATAAAGGACATCTATACTTACATACATCATAATCTCATTTATTTATATATATATATATATATATATATATATATATATATATATATATATATATATATATATATATATACTAGCAGTGCCCGTAGGTACGGCTCGGCCCGTCGACAACTTGGCCTAGACTGGGACGTCAATTGGGGGGGGCAGGGGGGGGCGATCGCCCCCCCCCTGAGTTTTCAGTGGGCCCCCGGCACTAAAGTGGGCCCCACGCAGTTAAGTGGGCCCCATCACTAAAATGGGCCCCACGCAGTTAAGTGGGCCCCATGCACTTACGTTAGTGGGCTCTTCCTGATTTTTAAGTGGCCATTCCCGGACTTTTCAGTGGGCTCCCGGCCCTAAAGTGGGCCCTCCTGATTTTTAAGTAGCCATTCCCGGACTTTTCAGTGGGTTCCCGCACTAAAGTGGGCCCCACGTACTTAGGGGGCACCGGCACTAGAGTTGGGCCCCGCCCTTAAGTGGTCTCCTGCGCTTAAGTGGACCCCGGAACCTAAGTTAGTGGGCCCCTCCTGATTTTTATTAGCCCTTTCCAGACTTTTCAGTGGACCCCACATACTTAAGGGGCACTCGGCATTGAAGTGGGTCCCACGCACTTAAAAGGACCTGGCACTGAAGTGAGCCCAACGCACTCATGGGGCCCCGGGACCGAAGTGGGCGCCGGTCTTACGTGAGCTTCTGCACTTAAGTGGGCTCCCGGCACCTAAGTGGGCCCCTCCTGACTTAAGTGGCCCTTCCCGGACTTTTCAGTGGGTTTCCCGGCACTAAAGTGGTTCCCGCACTTAAGTGGGTCCCTTTTAACTGACTTTTCCCTGACTTTTGACTGGCCCTTCTATGACTGTTAAGTAGCCATCCCTAACTTTTATGTAGATTCCTGACTTTCAAGTGGGCCATGGGCACCTTTCAGACCGTAACTTTCAAAACTCAGGGACATCATTTAGGAGGACTGTGCTTCCGGACTTTTATGTAAACCAATAGTTATTATATATGGACCCCTGTTGGATTTTTTTGGTGTTTTTAGTGAGATTTGAGAAGAGAAAAGCAGAAGCTTTTGTAATTATAGGATGCGGCCACATGTAGAAAAAATGCCGTCCCGTATATAAAGAAGGTTAGCGTTATTCGTAGCCTGGCGGAGTAGGCTGTCCATAGAGAATAAAAGAAAAAAGAGATGCTAAAGAAACTAGGAAGCTTGATCGTTCACGTCGAGATGGAGAAGTGTTAAAAAAGTTATGAACAGTTCAAAATGGAACGAGAGTTGAACGCACGATTTACAGAAAATAGTGATCTTCTTGCACGCCTGAATTCCTTTAATCCACAATCTGATGATTTTCTCTCTGCAGACCGAATAAGCACACTTTTGCAGCCAGTCCGAACCCGGATAAAAGAGGATAAAAAAGATCAAATTATGATTCACGACAGGATACTTCGATATATATATTACATATACTGATATTTAAGTTTTTAAAACACCTAGTATAAAGAAGGATAAACTATTATCAAATAACGATATTAGAATTACCTTAATTTAAAATGCCAGCTTGTTTAGGTTAACAAAAAAAAAAGATATGAACTATTAGCCTAGATCCGTTTCATAAAAATTCAGTAGATACTTGCATTATTGGGCCCAGAGGCGTTGCTAATGAGTGGGCAAGATGCCTCGGGCGACATCATGGGGTGAGAAAAAAAGAGGGTTCAGTGTATTCATATTGGACTAACTTTTTCAGAAATAAAAGACTGTAGTTTCTTTCGTTCTTCAATATTAATTAACGTTTACAGCAGATTTTGATAGCTATTGCCTTGTTCGTAGAGACAACTGAAAATGCTTTTATGCTCACTCAGATGTTATATTATGTGACCTCCCCCGGTCATAAGGTTTTATTGGGAGAAAAAATTAAACCAGGGTTTCGAATTTTTTTTTGAAAAGTGGCTCCATCTACCCCCCCCCCCCCCGGTCATCAGGTTTTTTGGGAGAAGGAAATAAAAAACGTATGCAGGGGGCGCAGATTTTGTGTTTTGTGCTCATGCGCAGAAGACCCTAAGTGGGCCCCTAAAACATCTTGCCCCCCCTAAGGTTTTGCTGAAATGACGTCCCTGGGCCCAGTCCGTTTCAAAACCAAAATTCCTGGCCCTGCTGTCTTTATGGGATGTCAAACCATCTGTAATCAGCTGATTAAAAACAGGCAGACACAAGGGCGGATCTAGAGGGGACAGTCCGGCCCATATATATATATATAGAACTAGCGGGGTTACCCGGCGTTGCCCGGGGTTTTTAGAGGTTTTTCTAATGTTTGTCTCTCTCGCTCCCGTTCCCTTCTCCACTTTCACGTTTTCGTAGCGTTCCCGGTCGCTTTTCCGCTCTCGGTCGTTTTCCAGCTCCCGGTCGCTTTCCCGCTCAGAAGTTCTGTTATCGATTTTCTCTCTTGCTCGCGTTTCCTTCCAAGCTTGCTCTCCCGATTCCAGTCGCTTTCCGCGTTCCCGGTCGCTTTCGCGTTCCCGGTCGCTTTCCGCGTTCCCGGTCGCTTTCCCGTTCCCAGTCGCTTTTCCGTTCCCGGTCGCTTTCCCGTTCCCGGTCGCTTTCCCGTTCTCGGTCGCTTTCCCGTTCCCGGTCGCTTTCCCGTTCCCGGTCGCTTTCCCGTTCCCGGTCGCTCTCCCATTCCCGGTCACGGTTGCTCTCCCGTTCCCGTTCCCGTTCCCGCTCATTTTCTCTTTTACATTCTTTCATAACTTCTGTTAGCCTATAAAACGCAAAATAGATTTGCTAAGACTATATATATATATATATATATGAATGTTTGTGGGTTAGTTTGTCTATTATAGAAACGGGAAAGCGACCCGGAACGGACAGCGAGCGGGAACAGAAAAGCAAGTGTGAGCGGGAATGGGAGAGCAAACGTGAGCGGGAACGGGGCAGCGACCGGGACGGGAAAACGACCGGGAGCGGGAAAGCGACCGGGAGCGGGAAAGCGACCGGGAGCGGGAAAGCGACCGGCAGTGGGAAAACGACCGAAAACGGGAAAGCTAACAGGAGTGGGAAAGCAGGTGGGAAAGGAAACGGGAGAGAAAGAGACAAACATTAGATAAACCTCAAAAAACCTGGGCAACGCCGGGTATCTCCGCTAGTATATATATATATATATATATATATGTATACATAAACACAGACACAGACACACATACATGCACATACACATACATACATACACACATACATACGCACATACATATATATATAGTTCCCGCTCGCTCACCCGCTCCGCTCCGCTCATTTTGTGACGGATTTCAAATTTTTTTTTTTTTTTTTTGATTTTCATTGACTCTCAAGGTTGTGTGAAAATTTCATTACGATCGGATGAAGGGTGTAGCAATGCATAAAGGACATTAACATACATATATACAAACATTCATTTTTATATATATAGATAAATATATCGGAGATGAGCAGGTTTTGAGTGCGATGCCAAGATGGCCTCCGAAAAACGATTTAGAGTCTTTTTGGTTACATGAATATTCATTATTTGTATTAATCTATTTTTGGTACGACAGCGGAGACTAAACTCCGGTTTGTAAGAAACAGAAACGTCGATTTCTTATAGCTAAAAGTAGTTGATATGAGCTTTATTTTAATTTAACGTGATATCCGACGTTAAATAGACATAATTAGACCATCGAACTAGAAACTACGCCAATAAAATTCAATGTCAATTGAAATTTTTATAAAAAAAAAAGTTAAATTTTATAAAAAAAAATGTTAATTTTTATAGAAAAAAATTTGTTAATTTTTATAAAGTTAAAAATTTATTTTGTACATAAAAAATTCTTTTTTTTCTATTAAAAATATTTGATTAAGTTACTATACGGTTGTAACTCTCAGTTCTTCGTTTTGGATCTCCGGTCGACTAGGCTGCCTAGCTATAAGCCTTCCTAAACAACAGGCGGGCCGATGTATTTATTCTATATATATGGTTCGGCCATGGCTCCCCTCGTATTTTGCTAATAGAATTTCGCCCCCCCCCCCCTTCGTCAAAATCAAATTTAAAAAATTAAAAACTTTAGATAATGATATCTAAGTTAGTACAAATATATGTTAAATTTGCTTATGATTTATTATTTTATTGCTGTTTTATACCGTTGCTAATGTTAAATTTGCTAATGTTTAATCATTAAATAACGGTTTTTTTGTCTTGGCTAGTTGAGTTCTAGCTAGCCACTATGGTATTTCTTGTTAATAAATTCGTGATATGATCATTTATTTGTGTATTTATCTATAAAACTCATAAGTTTTCTCAGAAATACGACTTCTGAAAGCCGATAGATATTAAGATGTCAAGTGAATTAAGTGGACCTCCATTGAAACGGTTGAAAAAAATCAAGCAAGCGAAGTTACAATTCGGATTCACATGTCAAGACTGGTGTTCAAAGGAGGAGGGCTCTTAACTCCGACCATCTTCTGCGATACAAGTGGCTTGCTGTTTCAAAATGTCCTGATAAAGCTGGAGCCTGGTGGGCTGTTTGTGTACTATTTTCTGTGTCCAATTCGTGCCATGGTCAACGAGTAGTCAACGAATGGGCAAACTTGTAACACGTCCTCTAACGAATTTTTCAGATTTGACTGGCAAGAATTGTCTTCTCGATCTTCACGAACAGTCTAGTTTTTATACTGCAAATGCAGCCAGAACACTTGAGTAATCAGTTTCTCGAGCTAAAAACCCTACAACACATGTTGGTGCCCAAGTTAACTCGCAAAAGACAACGCAAGTGTTGCAGAACAGGAAAACTCTTGCCCCCATTTTCGAGAGAATTAAATTTGCCGCAATTTAGAATTGCAAATTTGTTTTTTTAGTTATCACATGAGAAAATCTTTGAAAGATATTGCTGATTTTTAACTAAATACAATTATTACAAATTTTAAATATGTAAATGCTAATTTAACCCCTCTACAGTCATCGGGAAAAAAATTTTGGAGTCAAGTTTCCCCCCTCCTCAAAAAAGTTCTAGATCCGCCAGTGGGCAGACACGCTGCTACTGACAAACCCAGAGGAAAAAAGGCCACTGAGAAAACCGTTTCTCATAGGGTTGAAGTATGAGACTTCCTGTATCTGTTGGGTATAAATCAAGTAAAACAAATAACAAATTTTAATGTTGAGCTCACGAACGTTTATTTGCCGAGAAACGACCACCACTATGACAATCCGAACAAACAAAACAAAACTCGGAAGAAGGAAGTCTACCAAGCTCGCGTCCATAGATAGATAATCAATAGATATTTAATTAGATAGATAATTATTTAATTGTCTACACTACAGGGTAAGTCAAAGTTATTTGGCATAACAAGCAGTGTTTGGAAAATTTAAAGTTTTCTAGTCTACCTTAAAATTCATTTGAACTTGAAGGTGCATTTAAATATGATTATTGTAATTTATGTGTTTAAACTTGAAAATTATAATTATTTATAATTATAATAAATTATAAAAAAATCAAAAGTGTTTGTTGTATTTTTTGATAATAGAATTACATGATGACATTAATGATTAATATTTATGCGAAAAACCATCTCATGGTGTTACGATGCGAAATGAAAATGTAAAAACAGTGCGATGTATATGAGCGGAAATTTTTCAGTCAAAAAAGTCTGACCCCCTGACAAAATTTGACAAATCCAACCCTGCTCACCGCATGCAGTATTGAACCATGGAGTGATCGGACAATAATGGCTCAAAGCCGACCGACGTGGAACATGCTTCTCAACAAGATCTGACAGGATTTCGTTGTACATTGCCGCCATTTCATCCGGTCCGAGTGTCCGAGGCTGCTCCAGCTCCCGTCTTCAACGCAGAGTTTGCTTGATTTGAGATCGTGCAAAGTTTATCCATGCTCTGCCTGTTACCATGGATGATACAGGATCTGGTTTCCTGCGTGTCAGTCTTGAAATAATAAGAGAATGGTCGGACACAGATGGAACGTGTACAGGGTCATGGACTCCTAAATAAAAGCTATCTGGACACAAACCTGAAGTTCATTATGAAAAATGGAACGTGCCAATCCAAGAATAATATAGAGTGTTAGCTCATTTCAGAAGTTGTTTTCTTCATTTCATTATACACTATATCATTGAAGATATGAATTCATGAAGACACTATAACATGAATTTTTATCGGCTAAGAAAGTATATTTCAACTCAGCTAAAGAAGAGATATATTTAACCATTTGAGTTTAAAACACAACATTCACCTGGCAATGTTCTGTCAATCAACTCATGGGGACAAACTGAAGAATAATATAATTGATCCTGTGAACAAAAGCCATTTTCCTCATTTTCTACCAGGGGTATGACTTAAAAAATATTTAAAATTGTTGTGTCCAGAAATTTAAAGAAGCCTGCAACATGGTTCCAGAGCAGACTTTAATGCAGTTAAACCATGAAGCACTTGGCGACAGAAATTCTAGCATCGATTTTTTTTGCTATTCAACACATGTTTATTTATCGTTTACCTATCAGTTTTCTTCATGACTGCCAGAGACTCAGATCATTATCGACAACTGTTTGTGCTGGTTTTGTGACGCTCAGCACTTGACGACAGAAATTTTAGCATCATCGGCCAAGAACTTAGAATGACCTTTCGTTTTCTGTTCCATCGAGGGAGGTCATCTTAAATGAAGTTTATAAGACTAATTAATTATTTGCTTGGTCAGCTTCAGTCTGATAATTTATAGTCTTGTTTTGGATAGTTTTATCAAATTTCAGAAGCAACTATTACACTTCAATGCAACAGGTGCTGGAGAGCGATAGAAAGATTCGAGCTGTGTCCTTAAGTTCTCTAAATTTTTGTTTTAGGACAACATTACCTTTAAAGAAGATACAATGTCAACTTTAGTTTCCAAAGAGCCATAAAACACAACAAATTTTATAGTTTAAAAACTTTTCATGGATGGACATTTGTTAGCCGGTGAAGCTCGTATAATATTATATCATGGGCAAAAAACATGGTATGGGAGCATTGATTTACCAACAAAGTCACGTCGTTTGCAAGCCTTTCCACATTTTAATCAAAATATAAGTGGAGGAAATAACAAGAGAAGCAAACAAGAATAATAGAGCTAAAGAAGAAAAATAGATAAACTAATAAATTGCACTTGACAACATTTTAGCTTAGATTATTTTGTGTTTTAAAATAAACTATTTGAGTGTTTGTCAGATAATAAATGTTTTATTTATGTGTTTCAGTTGTTCAAGTGTAAAATAATAAAAGTTGTCAAAGTTTTTATAACATGTAGCTCTCAAACAGCCAAACGTAACGCGATACAATTGCCCCATGCGGTAGATAACGCCGTGGCAGATTTGTGTCCAGATAGCTTTTATTTAGGAGTCCATGACAATCCCTGTATGAACACAGGACGGACCGATAATTATTCATGTTTACGCTTTTTCTTGCACTGTGATTGGCTGAAAACATTGACGCGAATGTGCCACATGCTAGATCGCACTGTAGTGGATTAATTTAAATAATTAAATTGTGTTACTTGTAACATAACATTTGGTTTTTTTAAACTTTATTTGTAAAATAACAATTTTGCATTTTATGCTTTTACTTGTAGCAATGTTTTTCTGGAGAACTTTCATGAAATAAAATTATATACTCAAACTTTGAAACCAATTTAAGTAATAAAAACCAGTCAATAAATAATGAATTTGCATCAACAACGTGATATTAGTCTATTGTTATATCTCAACTTTGGTTGTTTTTAGCCAAAGCATGAAATTGTTTTTTTTTTTTTGTTAATTTTAGATGGATTTAACAGCGCTATTAACTTCACGAGTTGCAGGAAAAAATCTGTGGAATGACTCGTGTATGAATTGAATAAAAAAAGTTGATACAAATTTAAAATTCAACGGGCTCCATCGAGATCTGACAAAATTATTTGTTTGTAAGGCAGTAAGTGGGAGTCGAACCGTGATGCTCTCACATTCAAGGCTACCACTCTACCAACTCAACTAACCTAGAACTTGGATTTACTTAGCAATTGGATCTAGTTATGACTGTATGATCTGAAAAATTTTAAGATAATTTATTTTAGAATATTTTTTCTAAACTTTTCTTAAAAAATTATATTTTTAATTGAACAACATTGAAAGTAAACTTCTAATAAATATCAAAAATCCCGTCAATGTTTTCAGCCAATCACAGCGCAAGAAAGAACGTAAACATGAATAATTATCGGGTCCGTCCTGTGCTCATCATACAGGGATTGTAAATACGCGACCGGGTGTACCTCACAAACAACAGATGATTGAGCTGGATTCTTTGTGATGACAACGTCCAATGTATCAATCAATCAATCAATCAATCAATTATTTATATAGCGCTATTTCCGCAGTGTTCAATAGCGCTCGGTCGTGAACTTAGTAAACAGATATGTTTTAAGTCCACGACGGAAAACTGTGAGAGAAGTAGAGTTAGTAAGAGAAGAAGGAAGAGAGTTCCAGAGATAGGGACCAGAGTAGGAGAAAGAGCGTTTAGCAAAAGAATGCTTAATAGTGAAGATGCGAGAGTGATTACGAGAAGAAGAACGAAGACCAGACTTAGGAGGGATATGTATTAAATTAGTTAAGTAGAGAGGAGAAAGGCAATTTTTTATTTTGTACATTATTAAACAGATTTTAAAAATCACCCTATATCTGAGAGGAAGCCAATGGAGAAGAACAAGAGATGGAGAGATGTGAGAGGAGTAGGAGGTGCGAGAAACTAAGCGAGCAGCCGAGTTGAAGGCTTTAGAGAGAGGATAGAGGGTAGTGTCAGGAAGACCATAGTATAGAGAATTGCAGTAGTCGATTCGAGACAGGACAAGAGAAGAGACTAGAAGTTGCAGCGAAGGATCATCCAGAAGTGGACGAAGCTGCTTAATACGGCGAAGATGAAAGTAGCAGGATTTAGTAACAGAAGTAATTTGGGGGGTTAGCGACAAGTTAGAGTCAAAGAGAAAACCTAAGCTACGAATCAAGGGAGAAGGAGAAATGGAAAGAGAAGATGGTGGTGGCAAAACCAAAGGAAGAGGATTTAGGGATTTAGAGGACTTGTTGAAATAGATTAGTTCAAACTTGTCAGGATTAAGTTTAAGACACATAGAAGAACTCCAGGATATAATAGATTGAAGGCAGGCAGCTATTTTGTTAAGAACAGACTCAAGAGAAGAGTTAGAGAAAGTAGAATAGACATAAGAGTACCCATGTCCCGCTTTGTGAGTTGGTGAGAAAATATTCTGGATAAGACCAAAGCAATCCAGGATCGTGTTGAATTTCATTGTCTAAACATCGTCCGATCTCTAACGACAAGAATATGGCAGCTGTAAACAGTTAATTCTTCAAGCATCTGGCTGAAACCGATCAGAAACCCGTTTACTTCCAGGTCGATAGACGACTACAGCAATTGTTGGTGCTCAATAGAAAAAAAACAAGTTACAAGCTACAACTACACTTGATGAAACATTTTTTGTTGGATATTTTTATGGTTATTATCTGCAATTTAATACTGTACGAATAACGCGGTAATGTGTTCTAGTAAAGTTGAATAATTGACGCGTAACGGTATACTCGCGGTTAATGGTTCCACGAGTGTATACCTACGCTATTTTACGCGCGGGTTGGGAACGGGTATGAAAACAAATTGAGTCTCAGGTCGGGTACGAATTTTGTCTTACCCATGCAGCCCTAGTAGGTATAAATCGCAGCTATTCTATTATAGTGTCTGACATGGATCATAAAAACTTCTACGCGTCTTATTGTGAACTTATTAATTTACTCAAGATATCTCATGTATCATAACACATAGATATCATGGAGGCCTTTATAGTCTACCCTGGTCAATAAAGATATAATTATTGCTTTAGCTCTAATATTAGGAGCTAAACCACATTCATGTGAATGGTTCCTTGGAGTCTCAGCGTAATTTTTTTTTAAATTCAGTTTTGAATGACTAAATATTGATGAAACGTTTTCAAACTCCTTATAAATCCTACACAATGAAAACATTTTCCTATCCACCCTGTTTTGGACCCCCTTCCTTTTTTTAATCCGGTATCCGCCCCTGCACCTATAAAATCATAATTTCCTTACAAGACAAACTTCTTTCAACTATCTATGGTAGTTCACTTTAAGATCTTGGAATTCAGCAGTGTGTGTGTTTCAGAACCCCACAAACTGCAACTGCTATCTCAATCAAGCCCCCTTTTAATCCTAATAATACTTCTCAATTCTCAATAATTGATACGAAAAAAGAAAACTCTGAGTGTTTATTTTAACACATACAAACTAAGTGTTGAAATGTGAATATGATAACTATAAATATATTTGTTTAAAAAATTAAAACCAGTGTTAATTTAAAAAACTGTCATTTAGTGATTACAAGAAATTAATTATTATTTAAAAGATTAACGAAAAAGCAATGATCTTATTTCCATAAGTGCTAAAATCACTCCCTCATGTACAAATTATTCGACTAAAGTCAAACCTTCGTCGAAAGAGACTTTTCTTAGGGCCAAATAGTTGTTCAAGGGTTGTGATGGTTTCTTCCCAACCAATGTCGCTGGGAAGCCGTGGAGAAATTCTGGTAGAAAAAAACTGCATATGTGTGGTTGTCCATTAAAGTTCGAAGAAGTTCAGTCCTTGACTCTTCTGGAAGATGTCTTTCGTGACCTTTGACAGTGTTTTCAAAACGTCTAAGCCACAGATTGAAAAATCGTCCTTCTTCTGGTTCGTAAGAAAACTTCTCCACTCTCTGACGTAGTCGATCAAAAAGTGTTTCTTTTGACTCTTTCTTCTTTTCTTTTTGGGACTCTATAAATTCTAACAGTTTTCTCTGTGTCTCTGCATTTTCTTTCCTCAGCCCCTTTTCTTTCTCTGAATTTTCTTTCATTAGCTTTAGGAATCTTTCTTTGCTCTTTTCCATCTGCATCTGAAAAAGTTCAAATATCTTTTGAATATTTGCCATTGCGTGATTTTATTCCTATCCTTCGTCGCCAATTGTTGTGATGTTTATTTGTTCAGAAATCAGGTATCGATTTACAGATTGTAACTGGTTTAAAAATAATAATTATAACTCTTGTAACCGGGACGTTACCGTTAAGGAAATAGGTCATCGATATTAATTTATATACATACATATATATATATATATATATATATATATATATATATATATATATATATATATATATATATATATATATATATATATATATATATATATATATATATATATATATATATATATATATATATATATATATATAAACATATACATACATATATATATATATAACAATTACCTATCATTTAAACATTTTTCTGCAGTTTTATTCTGAACTCACTGTCATAAAATTCCAGTTTCTTGGAGAGATCTTCATTAAATTAAATTGAGGTTTTTAGCCTCTTCATGACATTTAAGCATCTTTCCTCAATTTTTTTTTTGTTTTCATAATGTTTTGAAACTTCACCTTTATTCTTGCAAGATTAGTGGATGATCTGTAATACCGTTTAGCTAATTGGTTAGGTATCAGAACATATCGATGATCCTAACGCATATACAAAAATAAATTTTTTTATTTAGAATTGTGTTACGTTGAAACTGTTTTTAGAAAAACATACAATTCTTGAAATAAATACATGATAAGATAAACTAACCAAAGCCATTCTTTTTCTGTTATTGGGTGTTGCAGAAGCTGAATTAGAAAGTAACTTTTTTGAAGTTGATGAAGAAGGCTAAAAACAAATTTTCAACATAACATCTCAGAAAATTTGAATGTTATTAAAGAAATACAACATAGAACAAAACCGTGTTTATATTTATTATTTTTAAATCATTCAACAAAACTGCTAACTAACTATATCTGATGGGGGAAATTCCTCAGTAAAAGATGTTGTTGGCTAGAAATGAAAAAGTTTGCAATAAGATTTACAAATAAAAATTAATTGTAATAGTTAATGAATAAATTAACTTGTTTTAAGTTTTATTTGCAATTCTCTTATGACAAAACTAAAACTTATCAAAGCCCCACAGATTAAATAAATAAAACTTCAAAGCAATATAGTAACCAAGAATACTTACCGATTATTTCAAAACGTGCAGTTTTAGCTCCAACAAACAAGGAAACATTAGAAATGAACAAAAAAGTAATCGCGCAGATGTCAAGTGATTTTCATCTCTATTATAGCACCCATAAATTAATTTCCATGAACGCAGTCAATGAACTGAACTATCCTTCGGAATTTCTGCGCAATCTAACACCCTCACGAATGCCTCCACATATCTTAGCTTTGAAGTGTGGAGTAATAACTATGCTTCTACGCAATCTCAACCCCAAAAAGGACTCTGCAATGGAACTCGCCTGATCGTTCGCTCATTGCAGCATAATTTCATCACTGCTGAAATTGTTTCGGAATGTAATCGCGGTGACACAGTGTTCATTCCCAGAATTGATTTAGATCCCAGTGACGTCAGTCTTCCATTCATACTTAAGCGTCGTTAATTTCCCATCATTCCTGCTTACGCGATGACAATAAACAAATCACAAGGTCAGACCTTTGAATATGTTGGGATTTATTTAAATAAACCAGTGTCTTTTCATGGCCAGCTATATCTTGCACTCTCAAGATCAAAAAATCCCCAGTATTTGAAAATCTTCATTAAGGATTACATATTCAGGGAAATCTTTTGAAGAATAAGATATTCACGCAAAATATTGTCTATTGCGAAATTTTTCAAAAGCCTTAGAAAAATTTATTAAATAATTACAAAACGTTTTCCAGATTTTTTCATTCAAATTGACTCCATTTATATCTAAATTTTATTTGTAATATTATAAATAAATAAATAAAATATTTAATTAACTTATCATAATCCATAAAATATATCCAATGTTCATCGTAATGAACGGGCAAATGGGACGGGCAAAACCACTAGTATATATATATATATATATATATATATATATATATATATATATATATATATATATATATATATATATATATATATATATATATATATATATATATATATATATATATATATATATATATATATATATATATATATATATATATATATATATATATATATATATATATATATATATATATGTATATATATATAAGAATGTTTGTATGTATGTATATATATATATATGTTATTTATGCATTGCTACACCATTCATCCGATCGTAATGATATTTTCACACAACCTTGAGAGTCAAGGGGAATCAAATATAAAGAAAAAAAATTTGAAATCCGTCACAAAATGAGCGGAGCGTAGCGGGTGAGCGAGCGGGAACTATATATATATATATATCTATATATATATAAATGAATGTTTGTATGTATGTATGTATGTATGTATGTATGTATGTATGTATGTATGTATGTATGTATGTATGTATGTATGTATGTATGTATGTATGTATGTATGTATGTATGTATGTATGTATGTATGTATGTATGTATGTATGTATGTATGTATGTATGTATGTATGTATGTATGTATGTATGTATGTATGTATGTATGTATGTATGTATGTATGTATGTATGTATGTATGTATGTATATATGTATATATGTATATATGTATATATGTAAATTTGTAAATTTGTTTTTCCGTTGATGTTTTCTGGTCAGCGGTAGTAAGGTGAAGTAAATTTTTTTCTACAAAATAAAAATAAATTAATGTATAGTTAAATTATACAAAAAAATTTTTCTTAATTTTTAAAGGTTTTAAATATAAATATTAAATTTAATACATATTTGTGTTGTTTAGTGCCGCCCATAGATATCTATGGATACCTTTGTTTTGATTTCATAGAGCTCATTCTCTTCCGATACGACAGCTCTGCTATCGGTGCTTTATAATATAAACTTTATATTTGATTTTTAGCAACTTATCTTTTAAATCCAGATAACTTTGGTTTTCAGGACTAATCAATAAATTGCAGGTGGAATTTCTTTGCTTCACAAAAAGAGTTCCAGACTTAACAAATTAAAATTAAATCAAAGTAGAAATTCATTGTTTATATCTCCCATTCAAAAGTAAGTGGCAAAGCTTTGGTAATTTGTTTTTAGTTTTTAAAATCATGATTTACTGTGTATCTTTCAATTTGTTTCGTTTGTTGCATTGCACGTGATTAATTATGTTATATTATTATTAATTATTATAAGATTATCATTATGCTCTAACATTTTGTGTTTTACAAAAAGGAGTTGTAGATTGGAAAAATAAATTTAAATTCATTGTTCATATTTATCGTTCAAGATTTCTGACTTCAATTGTTCCTTATCTAATATTGTTTTCATGGTTTTCTAAACTGACGAGCTTGCGATCAGCCTATCGGTAAATGAGAATTTTTTTTAGGCAGGTAAGTGTTTTTTATGTGATGGCATTACAACCATTTTTATTGACGAGTAGTTATGACTATAAGATTATGAATTAATTTATCGGTCTTATTTTATTTTTTACTTTTCAGAGGAAATTAATAAATTACATTTTAAAGAAAATCTTACATGCAACACCAATAAAAAAAGTTTCACTGATATATGAGGTGCATGAAATTTGAAAGAAATGAAAGCAAGTGCAGTATTTTTGTGTTTCAACAAAATCATGAACAAAGTTCTCAAGCCAGCCTATCAATCTGCTGCTGTTTTGTTCAATTTATAATTGCATCATTTGCTAAATAAAAGTGTTACTCTTTCATTGTTCCAAATTGATGATCGCCGAAAATGTCACATGTAGCGTTATATGCTTTCTGTAGACATAACGCTTAAAAACTAAGAACAACTCAAAAAGTAAGACTAGCGATTTTTCGAAAAGCAGCTGTTGAACAGTGTGTGATAAATCTATTGTAAGCTTTTATAATCTTACGTGTATTTAAAATAAATGTAACCTGTTGAGATATATGAGCGGATTTTAACATTATTGAAGCGTTAACTAATAAATTCTTTTTTTTCAGCTTTAGTCAATCAAAATAATCCTTTGCAGAAGATCACACTTAAAAGAACACTAATTAAAATTGAGGAAGTTCAGACGTAATTAAACGAGCAAACCAAACAACAAAAAGTGTTAACGAGAGAACAGATCAATTTTGATGACTGTGCACAGCATTCCGCTACAGCCCATCTAAGCCACATTGGGAAGGCTCTGAAATTTAATAGAGGAACGAAAAGGGACTGTGAGCGAAAAGAGCGAATAGGAAAAGAGAGCAAGCTGGAGCGGTATAGCGTAAAAGCGACCGTGAGTAAAAATGCGACCAGGAGTGAGAAAGCGACCTATAACGGGAAAGCGAGCGGTTAAGGAAACGGGAGCCAGAGAGAAAAACGATAAAAAACCTTCAAATTCCCCGGGAACGCCGGGTAACACAGCTAGTATATATATATATTCTTTATTAAACAACATGGCAGAAACCAATTTGTTAAAACTTTTTTCAAGCTCCCTGAAAAAAACTTTTCGAGGACTTGCAAACAACTGACCGCTATTCATGTTATATAACAACCAAATTATATAACAAAATCAAAGTTATAATCCAGTATATAATATCACCGACTTGTTTTGGAGTTACTCTCCATTATCAAGGTTCAAATGTCAACAAAAGAAAAAAAAGAAGACCGCCACCGAAAGACGGTGGTCATTCTACTGGGCATCTGGCCAAAAGAAATAAACTGAAAACACCAAACCACATCTCTCGTTCACTCGTCTTGTTTTATCTCCCACCACTTTGAACCGCTTTCTCGACAATTCATGTGTACCCTTGTAGACTTTGGATCGTGTTGTCGTGTTGTTGTGTTGCCTTTTTCTTCAGATGTGAAAATTAGTATTTTGAGGTTTTGTGTCGGTTAAAAGTAGTTGAGTTCAGTTTATCACTGGACGGACGGGCCAAGCCGTTATTTTAGGGTCTTCATACGGCCCTGCCCAAACCTTAAATCAAGGTGGGACGGGCCGAGATTTTTAACCGAGTATATAGACATTTTAGTGATTTTGGGTGTTCAGACGGGCCGGGCTAAACCTGAAGTCAAGGTGGGACGGGCCAAAGTTTTTCATCAAGTACATAGAACTTCTTGGCCTGTTAAAACGGGCCGGGCCCATATTAGACGGGCCGTGCCGGACCAGGAATTTCGGTTTTTGAAACGGGCTGGGCCAAGTTGTCGACGAGCCGAGCCGAGACCTAAAAAATTGATCCGTGCAGTACATATATATATATATATATATATATATATATGTATGAGTGACTGTCTGTCTCTAATTCTATTTGTCTTTTGTTTTTCCAAAATAGCTTTTTAAAATAATTTTTAAAAAATAAGCTAAATACTTTTTTTTCAGTCTTCCCAAATGTACACAAAAAACTTCATAAAAATCGGTTCAGCCGTTTCGGAGGAATTCAATTACAAACACTGTGACACGATGTTTTTTTACTGTTTGTCTTTCTCGTCCAGGTTTCCTTCCCCGCTTGCTTTCCCGCTCCCGCTCGCTTTCCCGTTTTCGGTCGCTTTCCCTTTCCAGGCCGCTTTCCCGTTCCCGGTCGATTTTCTGCTCCGTTTGCTCTCCCGTTCCCGGTCGCTTTCCCATTCCAGGTCGCTTTCCCGTTCCCGGTCGCTTTCCCGTTCCCGCTCACGTTTGTTCTCCCGTTTCCGCTCACGCTTGCTCTCCCGTTCTTGTTGTCGCTTATTTTCTCTTTTTCATTTTCTTATAACTTCTTTTAGCCCTTCAAAATGTAAAATAGATTTGCTAAAACTGGCTAAAACTTGCTTGAAGCCTTCAAACGTTGTTTCGTAAACTAAATATGAATTTTATTACGCAATTACCAATTACGCAACTATTAAAAATAAATTACCAAGATTCAGTAAATAACGTATTCGGTTGAATTTCAGTTGTAAATATGTATTTATATAAACTTATTAATAAATAAAAAATTCTAAATTTTTCGCTACCTTAGCAACCGAAACTATTCGGCTTAATAAATAACCAAGATTCAGTAAATGATGTATTTCGGTTGAATTTTAGTTGTAATTATTATTAATATACAATAACAAATAATTTCCCTATTTTTTTATTATTTATTTAATTAATAAGTCCGCGGTCTGCATTTTACCCACCCAGACGCGTTTCAATACTAACAGATTACGCATTGTATATTCTTCGAAATAAGGCGATCCGGGTCGAATTTTTTAAAATCCTTTCTTAATGAGTACCTAAAACTCAAGAGAAAGATATGTCCCAAATTTCATTCCAATCCGTTCAGTGGTTTTTGCAATTTCGTGATGAGTCAGTCAGTCAGTCAGTCAGTGGTATTTGAGTTATATATATATATATATATATATATATATATATATATATATATATATATATATATATATATATATATATATATATATATATATATATATATATATATATATATATATATAATATATACTAGCTGACCCGGCAAACGTTGTTTTGCCTTATAAATTACTTTAGTTTTTTTTATTAAAAGTTTAATGTACAAATTATGTCAATTTAAAAAAATCAATCTCGAAGAGCAATCGAGTGTACAATGTTTTTTGTCAGTTCATCTTTAGCCAACACAAACAAACTGGCGTGCCCAAATCTAAGCCTCAAACAGACATCGTTTGGTTCAAATTCCGAAGTAGAATAACCGGAGATCCAACTTTAAGTTGGAGATGATGCGGTGATATGCCTGGCAAATCCATTGAGTTCAAAAACTCAGTTGGATAATTTACGGCTTCGCTGGCATCGCAAACTGTATTAATCGATTTGTATGACACCAATTCGCCTGGCAACAACTGCTGTATCTTGAAATTTAAATCATTGACATCCACATTTTTTGCTGCCAAAATGACTCTTTCTGCCAACCACTCATGATATATGTATTGTGTGTGTAAATGGGGAAATACGCTGTCAATGAGAGACTTTTGCGAATTAACAATTGTGCAGAAATCGGTTGGCAATTTTATGCAGCCAGTATTTTGATGGGCAGCAACCTTTCCATCACGGATATCTAACAATTGTTTTGAGAATGTGTCGGCAGATGGATCTTGAAGCATTTGAACACGCATGTTTACTTTTAGCTGCACTTTTTCAACATAACCCCACAGTGCCGATGATTTCAAGCAAGCATTGATTTTATCAGCGTAAGTTGAACGCGGAATGACGGGAAGTGTTTGTCTGCAATCCCCTGAAAGAAGTAACAGAGTGTCGCAAAATAGTTTGTCATTGTTTTTTATATCTTTTAGTGTCCTGTTCAACGCCTCAAGCGAATGTTTGTGTGCCATAGTGCATTCATCCCAGATGATAATTTTGCATTGTTTCAGCACTGTGGCCATGGATGATTGCTTTTTATGTTGCACATTGCATCTGGGTTATTTTTAATATTCAGTGGCAGCTTAAGTACTGAATGAGCTGTTCTGCCTCCATCCAATAAAGTTGCTGCAATTCCAGACGATGCAACGGCCATAGCTATGCCATTATTTGATCGTATTTTGGCGAGAATTAGAGAAATGACAAATGTTTTCCCAGTTCCACCTGGTGCATCCAAAAAAAAAGAATCCACCTTGTCCTTCCAAAACTGGAAGTATAATGCGGTCGTAAATGATTCTTTGTTTATCAGTCATTAGTGGAACATAGCGAGTAACAATCGCTGCCATTTCTACAATATTGTACCGTAGTTCACGATCCATCTCCGTGTTCATTAAATCAGATGCTCTTCGATTTGGCGAACGCATACCGACTGATTGACAAATTGGCAATGACAATGCAACGATCTTCGATAGCAATCAATGCTTCATTGTACATAGCATCGCTGAATGTTATCGATAGATCATTGCACTGAGTACGAAGTCGATGCAAAATATCATCAGTCATTGAATCTGTGTGCTTATCCCACAACGTGTCTGCATGGGCCGGGAAACATGTAGTCAACACTATAGCGAATAGTAGACGAATTTGTGTTGCTGTACAGTTTAATGCTGCTTCAGCAAGCATATCGTTCCACTGGTTGTCGTCTTCTAGCAAACCGAGTGCAAGGCATGCATCTTTATACGTTGGATACTGTTGTCCATTCACTTTGCGTATATCTTGAAATGACAATGGGCCAGTGACATTAACCAACAACAGTCGCAGATAGAAGCACTCAGTCTGCCTTGGATTGACTGCATGTACTCGACCCAAAGTGTTTGATTTGAATAAACCGGGGCACGCATTAACTGGTGTTCCTTGCTTGCGGGGCATCCATTTTTTCGTTAAAGCCCATGTGAAATAGCGTGGTACTTCCGAATGAAATAGTGTTCGTGCAAAGGCACCGAAAGTATCCACACGATTACACAATTTGAAAAATTCGGTGAGTGTAGTTTTTTGGTGGATTTATAGCCCGATCAATTGCTGTTTCGTTCGTAAAAAATACGCGCTGGCCATTTTCAAGACGGATAGCTAAATGTATAACTACTGGATCCCGTTCATGAATTGGGAAACCAAAGATACGCCAGACAGCTTTATTGGAGCTAATGTACCGGCCCATTTGGTAGAGAGTTATTTCGTCGTTGTTATTCAACCGAGCATTCACATCGGTATTTTCAATTCGAAACACAGCCATATCGCTGCCTTTATTTAAATATAGGCGAATATGGTGCCACCCAACGATTGTCAATGTCGATGTCTGCGTTGTTGAAATTTTTTGTAAATGATTGTCTGCCATTATCGATATTTTTCGACGATGTATTGGATATCCGTCAACATTTGTGATCGTATCGTTATTGAAATCTTTAAGAAAATATTTTGTAGAATTTCCATTTGCCATGAAAAGTGATAAATGATTGAGATTACCGCATGGGCCATGAATCATGTTTGTTGTAACAATATCGAACAGTAGTTGATCTGTAGACGGATCTGGAATTTTTGCAGAAATTATACTATCGATTTCCTGAGGACGTATTTTGTTGATTAACCAAATCAAAATGTGTGCATGAGGTAATCCTCGCTTCTGCCATTCAACCGAATACATCCAGCAATGTGTGGGACCGAAAACATGTAATTTTGTAATGAAGCTTATTAAAGACTTCAACTTTTATTTGAACACAGGTGCTATAATGTCATGACGAAGTATTGCATTTTGGCCTGGCAATAACAAAGATGTAATCTCCTGCCATTTTGGATTACATGTAAACGTGATAAATAAACGCGGTCGTCCATATTCTAGCACGAAAGTCTTAGCATCCTGTATGTATTCTTGCACGTGACGTGGACTGCCTAGGTACGATGATGGTAGAATAATAGAGTTACCAATTTCAGCGGTGTCGGCGTTGTTAATAATAGCGTCTCGCAAGTGAATGTATTCTTCCGCACGCAGCTTTTGTTGATTATATCGTAGGTATCGCAGTCTTCGCTCTCTATCTTCACGTACATGTCGACCATGAATTGTTGGCAAAGCTCACGACATCGCAGAATGAGGTTGTCCTGACCTTGTCGAATCATCAGATGATACGCATAAAAATCCATTGAGCTAACTTTCTTGTTTGTTTCGGCTCCTGTGACGGGATCTCGTTGTTTAATGTTTATGCAATATCCGTCTTGTCCCTTCCAGAAAATTAGCGGATATTGGAGAGCATTGTATGAACGGTGTGTGTCAGCAATAAATTGAAGATTATTATTTCTTCGAATCACGATTTCTCGTGTAGATGTACAATCGCCAACTATGATTCCAGCAACGTCGTCAACAACAGGTGCATTGAATCTACGTATGTGCTCTCCAGCTGATGTTTTATCAGGATGGATGACAATAGCGTGATTGTCACTTTCTAATTTGTGCATGTGTGACTTGAGGAATTTTAATAATTCATTGTACTTGTTCAATAGAACGTCCAACTCGCTGACGATGTGCCTGGCATAAGGTGAAATAAGGTTATTGTAGCCGCAACGTGCATCCATGCGATTGGCGAGTGCTCGTTCATGGTCCTTACCGCCCATGAAGAAGATTTGTAAAAATGTATGTGGTTCGTTAGGCATTGGTAAGCCGTTCAATGGTTCAGGCGGGGTTTCAATTTTTGGTAGTTGCACTTTTCCTGATGCGCAACACATCCCAGCTGACTCATTTTTGAACTTAAGCGAATGGCAATGGGGACATTCCTTGTCCATAGCACCAATCGCCACTTTCGAATGAGAGTAATATTCAATATCCGGCTCATACTGAAATGCGATATAGTTGCTGGCTTTGTCAACCGCTTACCCTGCGAGTGTTAACTACTAACCGGAGAGCTTGCCTTTGTTCCACTTGTCGTTGTTGATTTCGTTTAGCTCGTGCCTTTTGTGATTGTTATTCACGCAATTGCACCATGTTCACACGCACATTTGAATTATGTTGTAGGATTAGTTCGTCTGTTCTTTGAGCTCTACAATTTCGGATGTTTTTAGCATTATTTGTTCTACGACACAAATTGGCTCTTTAGCGTCTTGCTGGCATTGTTCACTGTAAGTCAAGCACTGAGTATAATAGTAATAACCAATAACTCATTAATAATACAATTTTTTTTTATTATAGTTTATAGTCTTTTACACCATGTGTTTTAAGACGCGAAAACAAAATCAAAATGAACAAAATACTTATTTACACTAAATAATTTTTCTCTATATTTACAGTTCTTTAGGATTATTTTGTATCCATATATAGATGATGTCGTGACATATTTCCGAGTTCAGTATGGTTTGGAGTGTAGTTGGTTTTTGGATCCTTTTACAAAAGTTCCCAAGTTCCATTCCTAGTTGTGTCGTTTCTTTGCAGTGCAGCAACCAGTGCTCGATTGTTTCCTCTGTTCCGCAGGTTTCGCACAAACCTGTCTCATGAAGATTCATTCTCTTCAAATTTTGTTTCTGCTGACACTTTCCAAGTTGGAGTCGGGAATTGATGACTTCCTTTTTTCTGTTTGTTGTCTTGAATTTAATTTTATTTGAGACTTTTTTTCGAGAGACCAGTAGTGCCGACTTTCTTGAGTAGAGTCCCATCTGGTCTGCCATTCGTTCAAAAGCTCTCTGCGTATTGTTCTTTTTATGTCAAATATCTCTGGCATAATCTCAATCTCTATTTCGGGATGTTTGGTAGCTTCTTTGGCAAGGCAATCTGCCATTTCATTTCCACGTATGCCCACGTGGCTAGGTACCCAAATCAGGGTAATTGTTTTCCCTTCTTTTGAGAGGCTGGATGCTAGTGTTAGGACTGATTCCACAAGAGCAGAATTTTGAGCATTTGCGGAATTTTTCAATGAAATCATAGAGCTATATGAATCCGTAAATAGGGCTATTTTATGTGAACCGTCTGGTTGTGCCATCCACTCCAAGCCGCATTTTATAGCCGTTAGCTCAGCCGTATAAATACTAAAGTCATTCGTGACTCTCTTAGCTATTTTCATATCTTTTTCCGGGATATAAATTCCCACAGCTGCTACATTGTCTATTTTAGATGCATCTGTGTACATGTGTGTCGAGTCTGTATATGTAGCAATCAGTTCCTTAGCTTTTTGGACAATTGACGGATCATCCTTCTTTAACCCCACCAGCCCTTTGTTAAAAAGAGGTGGAATCAAGTATATAGAACGTCTAGGCCTGTAAAAACGAGCCGGGCCCATATTAGACGGGGCGTGCCGGGCCAGGAATTTCGATTTTTGAAACGGGCTGGGCCAAGTTGTCGACGGGCCGAGCCGAGACCTAAAAAATTGATCCTTGCAGTACTCTACTATGTATGCACTGTTCAAATTCTCTAATTTCATGCGAGCGAAGCCGCTACGGGCACTGCTGGTTATATATATATTTTTTTGTTTGATATTCCTAATTGATGAAATTATCTTACCTTGTTTTGCATCTTTCAAGAGTTAAAATTATACTTTCTCAATAGATAATCGTACTTTTTTTATTTGTTTTCTAGTGTGTCTAGTATCTATTTAATCATTCATTTATTTTATTCAATTGTTTGTTTTCCAACAATATTATTATTTTTCTTTTAGTTAAGTATCAACTTTATGATGAGGGGATCCATGAGTAGAATAATTTTTTTTTAGACTTATTTTACACTTACTAAATTCTTTATATTAACTTCACAGTGTTTGCTTGTTATTTGTCGCTGCCATCTGATACGATTTGACGGCAACTCTAACGATCAGCGATAAATTATGGAGAATGTTTTGACTGTGTGGACCCAATGGCGTACCTAGGGTAAATGGCGCCTATGGCAAACACCAATCTTGCGCCCCTCTCCGACGATAGGTTACTTAAGTTTTATTTTCTAAAAAAAACTACTTTAGAATTGGGCAAAAAAATCCCACAAGTTAAATCTATTAACACTTTATTACAAATTTATCTTTTTTGCCTTATCTGACGCAAATTGTTCAATTATATTATCAAAGTCAGTTTTTTCAGTCATTTCTCGTTCTATGCTAAGTAAAGCAAGATCACATAATCGACTTTGGCCCATCGAGGCTCTCAAATATGAAAGTATCAATTTTTATTTGCTAAATGATTTTTCGCAACTGGCAATAGAAACCGCGATTGTCAGCATTATTTGCAATGCTATATGCATATTGGGAAAAACTTTTTCATCTCCATACTGAAATATGAAATTAAGCAATTGTTCGGGGCTTGATATTTTTCGGTACGGTTTGTTAGCAGCGTTCTAAAATCCAAAAATTTTTCATATAATTCCTGCCCATCCACATCACAACTGTAGGCATCTCCAAATTGTTCAAAACGCTCTTTCAAGTACTAGCTTGTTTCGGCTTTATAACAACCCTTCATATCAAGAAGAAATTCTTATTTTTCATCAATTTCTTGTAATCGAACGTTTTTACTTTTTAATTCATTGAATAGACGGTCGACAGTCTGTTTCATTACTCTTTCTATTTCTTCTTTAGCTGATAAACTTAATGTTTTGCCATCCTTTTTTCTTTCTTTTTTGACGTCCTTCAAATTCAATGTCCCATTCATTGCAAATTCAAATTCCTTCTTTCAGTGAGTCACTAACTAACACCTCTCTTTCATCATGAAAATAATTTTGGAAAGCTTTTAAATCTAAAGCTGCTTCATGAAACTAGCAACGTTAGAAAGGCATATGTTAATATTCGATTATAGAGTTGCTTTGCGTCGCTTCTAGGCAAAGAGGACATGGAGAAACAACCGAAGCACCAATGTGTGTTTCTTCCTACGCAGTTTTTTAATACACATATTTATATCTATATAAATATATTTTTATTTTCATTTGCGTATTTATACGTTAGGTGCTTTTGTGCGCCCCCTTCAATTGGCGCCCATGGCACGTGCCATGCCGGCCATACCCTAGTTACGCCTCTGTGTGGACCGTGCCGAACAAACCTTAAAAAAATTGCATTGAATAAAAAAGTAATTTGCAACATAGAATATTTTTTGTGAGCGAATTGGATAAACAATTATATAAAAAAACACCCATCGTCCTATTCCACTCCAAGGTAACATCAGCCAAAAAGGCTGTCTAATAAGTATGCAAATATGAAAGCTATGAAAAGTAGTTTTTTAAGGTGATCCCACAGTCAAACGAGCTTTAGAGCCATTTAATAACTATTGACACTGTTTGTAAGAGTTAGAAAAAAGAAAAGTTATAAGCAATCTACGGAACTCCGTTTGCGATGTTGCAAGATTAAAAGCTAACGGAAGGTCATTATGCTCGGAAGAGTCGTCTAGGGCTGGCCAAAGAGCTGGTCGGTTGAAAATCTAGGCTGAGGTAGTGTGTAGGCCACCTGTTTTTCTTTGGACATTTGGTTCATCTACGTATCATACCGGAGTTTCTAAAAAAAATTTATGTATTTTCCCACTCAATGACGGACCAATTGTATTCATTCACGTTGTCGCTCATCCATCTATCCATAACATCAATAACATCTTTCGAATTCATTTCTATTTTAATCATTCATACACTTTATTCACTACTTTTATATTAAGTGCTAACTTACATTTCATCTACACAACATTCATTCATAATTCATTATTTCCTCACTCAATACAACCATCAATCTGATTGGGTCACACTTTTATATTTTTTATTCTTTTATTGAGACATTCATTCAATCAGAAAAAAGGACATCGATCAGAAGCCTTGTTAGTTAGAATCGAACTTGCCAGTTCATTCGCATAAATCTCTGGTTCAGCTGAAAACTCTTTCTGCCAACCAGAGGGTGAGAGAGAGATAGAGAGAGAGAGAGAAAGAGAGAGAGAGATAGAGAGAAAGAGAGAAAAGAATGAAAAAAAAGAGAAAAGAGGGAAACGAATGAATGGAAATTGTGTGTGAATGCACGTGCGTGTTTGAATTTCTGTGTCTGTGTGTGTCTGTTGTGTTGTTTGTTTGTGTCTGTTGTGTTGTTTGTGTCTGTTTGTGTCTGTTGTGTCTGTTTGTGTCTGTTTGTGTCTGTTGTGTTGTTTGTGTCTGTTTGTGTCTGTTGTGTTGTTTGTGTCAGTTTGTGTCTGTTTGTGTCTGTTTGTGACTGTTTGTGTCTATCTCTGTATGTTTGTTTTGTCTGCGTATGTCTGTGTATGCGTACGGAGAAAAAGAAAAATATACTATTTAATTTAAAAACATTAAAGAACAAGAAAGTAAGAAGAAAATAAAGAATATAGTAGCAACTATATAAAGTTAACATAATAAAAGTTACAATAAAAACATGGATGATACAAATTCTTGGGACGAGAATGAAAAGGTAATATATTCAAATATCCAACCGTACCCCATAATCAGGACCGCATTATGTTGAGACGATGTCCGCGTCAAAAGTTAGTGGATGTGCCCCATTTTATCCCTATTCGCTTTTCATTACAAATTGTAAATGTTCATTTATATGCATAATATGGTTCATTTTCGTGAGTTTAAAACAATTGATAGCTTAAAAATAATAATTACTTGACGACGTAGTACATGAGAAATTAGATCAGAATTATTTTCAAACTTTTGGTTCTTCTGATGCCTCGGTTAAAACGTCCATTGTTGCCCCCTTAGCACGATGTTGTCCATATAGCTGCCATGTTTTAAACGATTATTGTAAATAGCTATTAACTTCAGCTAACCAAATATTATTCAAAATTATATTTCATAACGAAAGCCGCCATCATTATTATCATCACCACACAGCAACACACGTTATGAGACCACATACGATGTATAATCATTCACTCAGGCCCTCCAGCATGATTTCCACCTCACCACTTACTCCATATATTCACCATTTACTCACTTCCAGTTTAAATAATATTAAATAATTAATGTATTTATTTAATTACTTCTTTTAATTGCTAAATTTTGTTTTAAATTTACTATCACACACAGCTGGGATCTTCAAATGAGGATAAAAAATATATTTCCGCTCATAGCAATTTCATTTTTTGTAATCCTCAGATCACCTCCCATAAAGTAGTTTTTGTTTTGTCATGGGCGAGCGATAATTGGAAATAAATAAACAAAAGAAGATGGCGTTTTATTCCGTGCTTCGATATTGAGCTGATTCGAGTTCGTTGTCGTTAATCACAGCTCTTGTCCAATCTTATTAGAGGCGGTCTTATGATGACGTTGCTATTTTTTAAAACAATATCCTTGTTATTTTTCGTGTAGAAATCAAATGCCTTTAATCGCAGTCATTAGGAATTAATAGTTTTTAGTATTATCAGTTCAGTGTTTGATTACTTGCAAATATTCAGGGTTGGCGATTTGCTGGAAAGCTCGTCAATAAAAGTTTAGTTGCCTCTGTTGAAACTGTAGCTAATAATTATTTTTAAATAAATTTATTTGACAATAATTTATGATGAATATTTAAGTGGCAGTTAGCTTATTAATTTGTGTTTTTAATTACAATTTATATTCGACTTAACATTAAATTTTTAAGACGTCACACAGGAAAATTCAAAGAATATGATTGCTTACACAGCAGAATATAGTTAAAAAGGTGTCCAAATTGGTTTGCACTGAAGATCAGACTCCACTACGCAACAAACACTCTGTTGTTTTACTATATTGTCATTTTATTGCAACTAAAATGATAAAATTTTGTCACCACGAAAGCATGAAAATATTTTTAGTAAACTATTTACACACACACACACATATATATATATATATATATATATATATATATATATATATATATATATATATATATATATATATATATATATATATATATATATATATATATATATATATATATATATATATATATATATATATATATATATATATATAAACTAGCTGACCCAGCAAACGTTGTTTTGCCTTTTAAATTTTGTTTTTTTTATTAAAAGTTTAATGTACAAAATTATGACAATTTAAAAAAATCAATCTCGAAGAGCAATCGAGTGTATAATGCATGGAGTTTTTGAAAGTTTTTCTAACGTTCTTATCTCTTGTTCCCTTTTCCTTCTCCGCTTGCTCTCACGCTCCCGTTTGCTCTCTCGTTCCCGCTTGCTCTCCTGTTTACTCTCCCGTTTCCGCTTGTTTTCCCGCTCCCTCTTGCTAACCTGTTCCCGCTTGCTTTCCCGTTCCCGTTTGCTTTCCCGTTCCCGCTTGCCCACCCGTTCCCGCTTGCTTTCCCATTTCCCTTTGCTCTCCCGTTTCCCTTTGCTCTCCCGTTTCCGTTTGCTCTCCCGTTTCCGTTTGCTCTCTCGTTTCCGTTTGCTCTCCCGTTTCCGTTTGCTCTCCCGTTTCCGCTTGCTTTATTTCGCGCTTGCTCTCTCGTTCCCGCGTACTCTCCCCTTTTCGTTTGCTCTCATGCTTGTTTGGTTTCCCGTTTTTTGGTTGCTTTACCGTTTTTGCTTGCTTTCCCGTTTTAGCTTGCTTTCCCATTTCCGCTGGCTCTCCCGTCCCCGTTTGCTCTCCCGCTCCCGCTGGCTTTCCCGCGCCAGGAGTTTTTAGAGGGTTTTCTATCGTTTTTCGTTTGCTCCTCTTTCCTTCCCCGCTTGCTCTCCCGCTACCGGTCTCTTTCCCGCTCCCGGTCGCTTTCCCGCTCCCTGTCGTTTTCTTGCTTCCGGTAGCTTTCCCGCTCCCGGTAGCGCTCCCGCTACTTATCGGTCGCTTTCGTTTTCCCGTTCCCGAAATATTTTTTTATTATAGTTTAAAGTCAGCTTGTATAATGAGTATAATAAAAATATATGAGAGTTCGTTTGTTTGTATTCCTGTTTGTTTGTCTGTTTTCCTTTGTTTTTTTTCAAAATAACTTTTTAAAATATTTTTTTATAAAAAATATTCTAAATAGCCTAGGACCTATCCTCAGACCTACCAAATGTACACAAAAAATTTAATAAAAATCGGATCAGCCGTTTCGGAGGAGTTCAATTTCAAACACTATGACACG
The DNA here is from genome assembly GCA_963978895.1 of Erpobdella octoculata. NCBI lineage: Eukaryota > Metazoa > Annelida > Clitellata > Hirudinida > Erpobdellidae > Erpobdella > Erpobdella octoculata. The sequence continues at coordinate 64,212 of CAXBUH010000043.1, read as the reverse complement.
AAATTAGTATATATATATATATATATATATATATATATATATATATATATATATATATATATATATATATATATATATATATATATATATATATATATATATATATATATATATATATATATATATATATATATATATATATATATATATATATATATATATATATATATATATATATATATATATATATATATATATATATATATATATATATATATATATATATATATATATATATATATATATATATATATATATATAGTGAAGTAGTATATTTACGATGAAGTCGCTTGTCACAGCAGTGACGTGCAATCTCAGAAAAAACTTTTCAACTCATATATATACATCTCGTGGGACTTCAACGATCCAAAGGATTCGCTAATGAAAAGTGGATTTGGATTACAATTGACGCCTTGCTTTTCCCTCTTCTTAAAATTATAATTTTTGAAGTATATTTATGAAATTTATTGCGAGCGATATAAAAATAATTACCTGTGACTTTGTAAATTTTCATTTCGTTTGGAAACTTTGGTAAGATGGAATGACCAAAGGTGGGATTTCAATTTTTTTTATCAAATAATTTTTCAATAAAGGTGAATGAAATAATAAAACAAAAAAATAAAGTTCTTGAAAAGTTGAGGTTCAATTTTGCGATATAAAACTAACGTCACTTTTGCACTTTTAGGGATACCCATATATATATATATATATTTTTTTTTTTTTTTTATAATAGTTTATAGTCCTTTACACCAAGTGTTTTAAGACTGAAACGGCTGTGTCAGAAGCACCTAAGTACTTCCAGTCGTGGATCATAATTTGATCCTTTTAACTTTTCCCTCCTCCTTTCTCCAGGCTTGGGACTGGCTTGCAAAAGCAAGGCGGAGTTATATATATATATAATTATATAATATATAATATATACATTTATAATTATATAATTATATATATATATATATATATATATATATATATATATATATATATATATATATATATATAATACGTTTACAGACCCTACACCTATTATCGGCGTAGGCTATTGGAAAAAATATGCAGAGCTTTTTTGTCTCTTCTTAAATAGGGGCCGTAAATAAAATTGTCTGCTCGAACAAAGTACTTATAATTAAAGTGTTTATTGAAAATTGCTGAATGTAGAAATTGTTTATAACTTGTGAGGTTATTTGAGCACCCAGATTACATTAGTCTCTTTTCATTAGATTAGTTAATTGAGTTCAAGGCCCTCTAACGCTAACTCCTCGTTGTTTTTTGGCCCTCACGAAATAGCTCTTGCCTAATGCGTTTAGCTTAGTACAAATGGACGGGAAGGTCCGATATACGTTTTCTATATATTTGGGGATACAGATTATTTGTTTACTTTTATACACACCAAAAAAATCATGTTTATAGATATATTTTTATGAATATATTAATAAATACGTATGTATATATATATATATATATATATATATATATATATATATATATATATATATATATATATATATATATATATATATATATATATATATATATATATATATATATATATATATATATATATATATATATATATATATATATATATATATATATATTCAATATTTATTTTGAACATTCGTGCATATAATTTGCCTGTATCCCCTCTTTAAGGGAAAAGCTCCTAACGCGACTACTGTTTGTGATTTCAGAATAATTTGAAATCGGTACCCTCTTAAGGTGCCGAAGTAGATTTTTTTATATCGAAGTGTCAAACTAACAAATCATATAACGCTTTCAACATTTATTGTTGAATTTTCTAAAGTGACACTTTGATAGCTCAAACAAATGAGCGAGTTCATCTGGTGATCATCGGTTCGTTCGTTCGTTCACGAACCAGCTTGTAGGTTGACAAATGTCGTTGCACTACGTGGTAGTCTCAAAGAGGCGATGAAACATCGTGCTTGGGGGTCGTCTCAAACGATGAAACTTGATGAAGATTTGTTATAATTATTTCTCCTTCATTCAACGAATCATAAAGTAATGATCTTCAAAAGTAGTTTTTGGATAATAGTTGTTATAATTATTAGGTTAAATAATTTAGATTATGACTCCGTCACGTCATTTTTGCTTCACTTACAGGCAGTCATTTAATTTCTTCATTGTAACTTGTTGAAAATCGTTTAAAAATGTCAAGCCAATTATGCATTTCTTTTACTTTCGGAACACATTAACTACTGTGCGAAGCACGGTTAGTGAAAATTTGGAGGCAGTTTGACCTGTCACTTAGATGCATGTCCAAAATCTGAAAGTACTGTACTGCCACTCATATTACTGGGCTCAATAAAGGAAGAGGCACTTCGTCATTTTTCGTGCAGCTGCGTCAGGAATCAAATTCGTGATCGGGAGTCGTAAATGGGACTCGTTAGAAATTCGAACTGTTTAAGCTCATCGTGGGAAAATGTATTTTTTAGCATACGAATTATAAGTCTTTAAAAATATTGAATGAAAAACAATAAAGTTTATTGTTTATTGTTTTCTGTTAGAACTTTGCGTAGGAGAAAGTTTGAGCTGTTCTTACAGGCCAGCGAGTAATCGAGAAAATATCGGAGGACGCTATCATTCAAAATGAAGTTGTGCTCGAAACTTTTTATAGGTGCTATTATTTTATATATAATTTGGTTCATTCATTTTTACAATTAAATTTTTTATTTATAAGAATAATTTAATCTAATTAATTTCTGGAATATACATTATTTAACTGGCAGCTCTTCAACGTGAACTTATTTTAGTTTTTAATTTAAGGCTGCATTGAGCTTTTTATGTTTCTGTAACCGATCAAACTATTAATTTGTATACTTAAGTGGCTTTTTGAGGTGGTTAGTAGTAGTAGATGATGGTGGTGGTTAGTAGGAGATGATGGTGAAAGAGTGGTGGTGGTTAGTAGTAGATGCTTGTGGATGGGTGGTGGTTAGCCCCCATCATGTCAGAAGATATGAAGAGGAAAGTGAAGCAAAGGGTTAAAGACCTACTCAAGCTCGACATTTGAGATTATTTAGTTTAGCAGGAGAGAAACTCAACAAATGTGAAATGCCATTGATAATGCCATTGTAAATAATAATTATTGCTGTCATTAAATAAAAACAATTTAATTACATTAATATAAACTTTCGAGATATTTATTAACTTAATGTCATATTTTAAAATATTTATTATATTAAATATGAGTATTGCAGTAAATTCCTTATATACCTACACATTAAATATTACAATAACAATCGTCATCGTCATTAGTACCACCACCATTGTCATCAGCAACATCTGAGTCATCCTGGCTTTTTGCGAGACACACGTAGCCTTCAAACTATGTGATGTCCACCATTAATTGAATGATTTGCTTGACTCTTATTTTAATTTCAGTTCTTTCAAGATAATTCCACCTTTTTTTAAATGTCAATAATATATATATATATATATATATATATATATATATATATATATATATATATATATATATATATATATACATATATTTTAAGCATATATTATTTTATCATATATTATAGCTTATATTTTTTTGATATATCGATGGGAATATAATATAAATAAAATATTTTTATAATATTATTTCTATAACATTTAACTTTATATTGTTATTATTATTATATTACGCTATTCTTCGTGTTTTTAATTTTTATTTTTACATATTTTCTGTCGTTGTAATTTAATTAATTTCTGTAATGTTTGCTGAAAAAAAGTTCAACTGCAAGGAATTCTGAAAGTTTATGGATTCAAACTAAGAACCTCACGTGATCACATTAACCTACAGCATTAAATTGGAAAGTTGAATGTAATTCGTTACGTCATCATCATCACTTTTTCTATTCATCCTTTTTTTTTATACATATCTTTTTTATGCTCTTTTACATCACATCTTCTTTTTATTTTTTTCTTTATTTGCACATTCTTTCTTCATAAAACTCCATCGAAGAATAACACAGTGAATAAAGTAAAATCAAGTAATTTCAAACCATTTAACCAATATCGAACCCTTCAACTAACAGTTCAACCAATATTAACCATTCAACTAGTTTCAAACCATTTTACCAATATCAAAATATTCAACCAATATAAAACTATTCATTTAATAGCAAACAGTCAACCATTACCAAACTATTTAACCAATATCAACTAATATGTATATAATATATATGTAATACATATATGTATATTATTATATATTATATATCTATATACATAAATATTTTTCTACTATAGTTTATAGTCCTTTAAACTAGATGTTTTAAGACTGAAATGGCTCTATGTAAGAAGCATTTAAGTACTTCCTGTCGTGGATCATAATTTGATTCTTCCAAATTTTTTCTCCTCTTTTTTCCAGGCTTGGGACTAGCTTGCAAAACAAGGCGGAGTTATCTAAATACATATATTATATTATATATAAATACATCAATATGGGTGTATGTGTTCCCATCTGACCCACTAAAGCAATCTTAACAAATTTTGGCACGAAGGTAGTCGTCATAGGGGATAGGGCTTAGAAAATGTTTTAGCCCCCTTGTCCAACTACAGCGAGTATCCTAGCCCTAGGATTAGAATTAGTGTTAGGTCTAGCATGATGACTAAAATTAAACTGTTTTAATTTTTTACTTATAACTTAACTTTATTTTTAATTTTTTATATTAACTTCACCGCCGGTATTGTTTGCTTTCTTTTTTGTTTTCTTACCTGCTTTAATGTTTGCAAACATTGAAAGTGAAAATTTAATAACTTCCCGACATCAGTCTGAAATTTGAAATATAGGCTTGCTTTTCATGACAATGCATTTTATTAAAATTTAAACATTTTCCTGAAACCATTATTTTTTAATTAAAAATAACAATAACCTATGGTTTAAAGCAAAAACAAATAAATCACAATTATGTAGATGTTTACATACATAGATTTTTAAAAATTTCGTTTTTCTTAAATTGTAATAAATGAAAAGCCGGCAAATTCTGAAATATAAAGGATTTGTGAAACAAGTAAACGAAAAAATGAGTTTTTCAACACAAACTTTTTTTTAATTGAATTATGTATTGTCATCCAATGTAAAGCTATGCTAAAAGTTTCAGCTTCCTAGCTAGTCAAAAAGCTGGTTAAATTTTACTTGCAAGATTTGCGTACAGAGAAACACACACAAACAGAGATTTTAACCTAAATAAAATTTTGTAAAAACTTCGTTTTCACGGCTTGTCTGTTTCATTTGTTTTTGTTAAATTTAATTCAAATTAGATTATTCTGTTTTTTAACAATGCCAAAAAGCTTTAACCAATGAGAGAAAGAGAGGACTGATAGCAAGAAACTTCAAACACTTGTCAGACAAAATGTTTGGGGGTTTATATAAATCCTTGGTTAGGTCTATAGTACACTATAGGCGAAGTTTGATAGAAGCACTAGGAAAAGTACAGAGAAGGACCACAAGACAGATGGACTCATGCAAGAAGTTACCACATGGTTAGAGATTGAGACTCTTCAACTTACCTTTTTTGAAATAAAGAAAAGAACGAGTGGATCTCACACTACTTTAAAAATTGGTGTCTGGTCAGCTGCAGGAGGATTTCTGGCGGAGCTTGTCAGCCTATCATAAAACAAGAGGTCACAAATTGAAATTGTCGATAAGGCTGGTAGAAAATGTTTCTTCGGTAACAGAGTAGTGACTGCATGGAATGATCTTCCTAGGTCTGTGGTGGAGTCCAGCAGCTTGAATGTATTTAAGATTTCATTGGACGGTTTTCATGGTGACAATAATTATTCTTCTTATTGACATTCCAAGCGTAGCAATATTTTTGCGCTGTTGGTTCTGTTTCCGGCAAAGTACTTGCCCGTGTCGGACTTTTCTTAATAATAATAATTAAATTATGATTTTTCCAATTTCCTTTTTGTTGTAGTGTGTTTGAAAATTAAATGATTGACTAGTTTTTTATAAATTTATTCAATAATAAAATAACAACAAAAGTAAAAATTGAATATTGAACTTTTTATAAGACGTGGTCAACCTTAGAGAAAAAAAGAGAGAACGAGAGAAGGAGAGTAAAAAATGAGTAAAAAAAAAAGAAAGAAAGAGATGAAAAGTAAAACAGAGAGAGCAAAAGATAAAGGAAAGCGGAGAAAAAATTGAGAAAGAAAAAATAACAACAAAAAAAATAGAAATTTCTGATCTTTTCTAAGAAGTGGTCATCTTCAGAGGCGTAGCGAGGGGGCAGGGAGAGCAGTTGTCCCGGGCGCAAGGCTGGAAGGAATGCATTTTCAGTTAGCAGAAAAGTTTTTTTTTAAGTGCTTTTGACTACCCACCCCCCCCCCGGTCATCAGGTTTTTTGGAAGCAAGAAGCAAAAGAGGTTATGATGGTTGTTTGTCTCCGAGCGCAGAAGACCCTAGCTACGCCTCTGGTCATCCTTAGAAGTAAGAAAGAGAGAAAAAAGAAAAAGAGGGAGAGAAAGAAGAAAAAAAGACGAAAGACAGAGAAAGAAGGCGAAGGAAAGAGAGAGAAAAATGAAAGAGAGAGAAAAAGGAAAAAATGCAAGAAAAAGAAAGAGAAAAAAAGAGAGAGACAAATGAAAAAGAGTAAAAAAAGGCGAGAGAAACAATAATAAAAAAACTTCTGAACCCTGGGCAACGCCGAGTAACCCTGCTAGTAGTATATAAATATTGTTTTTATTTTGAATGAATACAAGTTATTTTATTAGAATTTCTTCACTTAGGTCATCACTAATATTTTTATTTCTATAACCGACATAACAATCCAACTTGATTCATCTTCTACTTCACTCGTGAATTGAACTATGAACTTTTCAATTTGGTAGTTTAAAAAGCAAGAGCTTTATTGCTGCCTCGTGCATATTGTCAAGCATATTCTCTGAAGGGAAGTGAAGGGCTCGTTATGATTATACCTCTCCGACATTGAAATTCTTTCTTTTTTTCAAATAAAAATTATACCTTCACAGTTAAATAGGCGTCATTTTTTGTCAATATAATCAATTTGAACTAAATGTCGAATGAAAGAACGTTCTGGAAGAACCTTTCATCATTGTAAAGATAAATTTTAAAAAAAACTATTTCAAAAAATAATTAAAATAAGTAGAACAAACAAACCGTAAAAAGTGAGGTTTATCTCACATATCTCCTATAGGATACGTCGGTTTTTAATTTAATGTAAATTTTTCTTTTAACACGATTGTTTAATTAATAAATGTAAATATTTATATAATTATGTTTGATTTGTTGTTATTTCAAAAAAGAAATAATTAATTTTTTAAATTAAAAAAAATCTTTTTTAGAAAGGTTTTAAAATTTAATAGAATGCATTGTCATAAAGAACGAGCCTATATATAAAATTTCAGTTCGATTGGGTAGCGGAAAGTTAGGTAATTTTCACTTTTAAGATTTGCAGAAATTCAAGCTACGCCGGCCTTGTTATGTAAGGGATTTAAACAATCTTTGTTGTGTGACCATTAAATTATTCATGATTTTCTAATTATTATCTTTTTATGATCTTTTAATTATGATCTGTTAATTTTGATTTTTTATTTATTATCTTTTAATTTAATTTAAGCTATTAGTTTTTTAATTATGAACTTATAGGATTTCTTATTTTGGTCTTTTATATGTTATTTTTATTTTTTATTTTTTAGTTATATCTTATTTATTATCGTCTGTGTATTATCTTTTGTTTAATATCTTCTATTTATCATCTTCTATTTATCATCTTCAATTTATTATCTTCGATTTATTATCTTTTATTTATTATCTTCTATTTGTTGCCTTCCATTTATTATTTTAGGCTTATTATCTTTTAGTTATTATCTTCTATTTATTATCTTCTATTTATTATTTTCTATTTATAATCTTTTATTTATTATTTTATATTTATTACCTTCTCTTTATTATTTTCCGTTTACTATCTTCTGTTTTATTAACTTCTATTTATTATTTTCTATTTATAATCTTCTATTTATTATTTTCCGTTTACTATCTTCTGTTTTATTAACTTCTATTTATTATTTTCTATTTATAATCTTCTATTTATTATTTTATATTTATTACCTTTTCTTTATTATCTTCTGTTTACTATCTTCTGTTTATTATCTTCTATTTATTATTTTCTATTTATTATCTTTTATTTATTACCTTCTATTCATTATCTTCTATTTCTTATCTTTTATTAATCATTTTATTGATTTACCATCGGTGCTAGGTTAGCTGAGATGGTAGAGTGTTAGCCTTGAATGTGAAAACTTCACAGTTCGACTCGCACTCACTGCCTAGTAGCCTATGTCAACGGAAAACTTAGCGGGTGAAACCGTTTTTCTCCGTGGGGCATGTAAAAGAACAGCGCCTTTGAGCTATGGAAAAGGCGCTATATAAATTATCAAACATTAACATTCATTAACATCTTCTATTTATTACCTTCTGTTCACTATCTTCTATTTATTATCTTCTATTTATTTATTTACCTTCTATGTATTATTTTCTATTTATTACTTTCTATTTATTACCTTCTATTTTTTATCTTTTATTTATAATCTTTTATATTTTATTTTCTATTTATAATATTTTACATATAGTTTCTTATTTCTGATTTTTAATTATGATCTTTTAATTATGATTTATTTTATTTATGATCTTTATGACTTCTTTTTTATAATCCACCATTTACTGGTTCTTTTAAAATTTAAACAAATAAATAGATTTTAATATCTATAAATAATTTCTAAAATTTAATTAAAAATAACCTAATTTAAACCCAGAATCAGTTGTGACAACATTTTCTCAGCTAAAATATGTTCTGTTATTACATGCTTTTATTAACTTTTACTTGTTCATATGTCAACGGGATGTCCCCGGACGTTTAGAAGCTCGGAAGATCATTATAAAAGTAACCAACTTCAAAAAATTACAATTTAATTCAACAAAATTAACTATGAAAAAAATTTAAAAAACAAAAATTATTACAAAATATATTAAAGAATCATGTGGTAATTACGACATAATTTTTATCGTCATAGTAACTACAAACATCTCTTATTTACTATTCAACGGAGTATTATTTTTACGATAGAATGTCGCTATGAAATTTGTCAACTATCTTAAAAGCCTGTTTTTAATTTTTTAAATTAACTATGACTTATTTTTCTAATGCAGAGCTTTTATACAGCGATGCTGCCTGCACTTGTGAACGGAAGTTCAACGAACAAATCCGACAGAAACATTTCCACTGCTGGTCAGATTTTATTTTAAACGTTTAATTAATTATTTATTTATTTATTTATTTATTTTAGCATTCGAAAAAATATTTTAACTACTTGGACTGTGGACATACATCCTCGCCCGGCGTTTTTAATGCTTTCATGGTATCTTGCACAACTATAACATCGCAATTTTAAACAACGAGGTTTGAGCTTTTTACAGCTAGAAGGTAGCATGGTATACAACCGATATTGGAAATATAAAAAACTAACTCCGTTACGGCATTTTAATAATTTTTATCAAGGTTTTATAGGAAACCCACCGTTGTTCCCGTGTCCAGGGTAAATATAAAAATGGCTCACCCAGTGACTAGAACTAACCTGTTTTAGATGCACATGGATGCCACTGTTTGTAGCAGTCGGAATGTGAAACAAAAGAATAAAAATGTTAACATCGTGTCATAGATTGTAGTACGAAAAGTGGTTGTAATGATATTTCGCAACTACTTAAGTCTTCCTTCAGTTTACTGTCGTTTTAAATGCTAATTGCTTTCATTTCGAAACTTTCTCAGTAGCATTAAATTCAATTAAATTGTATGAAATGATTAAATTTTGCTTAAATTGTTAACGAATATGGCATTTTTTAATAGGCGCAAACAAGCAGACATCTGTAAATTAAATGGCCAGGCGCGCAGACAGAAATTTCTGGCGGGGGGGACATTTTCGCAAAAAAAATATCATTTAGCAAGGATATCACATCCCCCAATAATGATCATTTGGCCGTGGCGTAGGTGTGTAACATAGACAAATAGTGTTAAGAAAAATCAGGGACGTCAATTAGGGGGTGCAGGGGGGCCATCTCTCCCCTTCCCCTGAGTTTTCAGTGGGCCCCCGGCACTAAAGTGGGCCCCACGCAGTTAAGTGGGCCCCACGCAGTTAAGTGGGCCCCACGCATTTAAGTGGGCCCCACGCAGTTAAGTGGGCCCCCCGAATTTAAGTGGGCCCCATCACTAAAGTGGGCCCCATCACTAAAGTGGGCACCACGCACTTAAGTTAGTGGGCCATCCGGATTTGTAAGTGGCCCTTCCCGGAATTTTCAGTGGGCCCCCGGCACTAAAGTGGGCCCAACGCACTTAAGTGGGCCCCCGCCCTTAAGTGGTCTCCCGCGCTTAAATGGTCTCACGCGCTTAAGTGGGCCCCCGGCATATAAGTTAGTGGGCCCCTGCTGATTTTTAAATAGCCCTTCCCGGACTTTTCAGTAGGCCCCCGGCACTAAAGTTGGTCCCACGTACTTAAGGGGGCACTCGGCACTAAAGTGGGTCCCACGCACTTAAAAGGGCCTGGCACTGAAGTGAGCCCTACGCACTCAAGGGGCCCTCGGCACTGATGTGGGCTTCGGTCTTACGTGAGCCTCTGCACTTAAGTGGGCTCCCGGCACCTAAGTGGGCCCCAACTTACTTAAGTGGCCCTTTCCGGACTTTTTAGTGGGTTTCCCGGCATTAAATTAGTTCCCCGCACTTAAGTGGGCTCCCCGCCCTTGAGTGGTCCACCGCACTTAAGTGGCTCCCACCCCCGTTTTCACGTGAGCCATCACACTAAATTGGTCCCCCGCACTTAAGTGGGCCCTGGCACTCAAGTGGGTCCCTCTTAACCTTTAACTGACCTTTTCTTGATTTTTGACTGGCCCTTCTCTGACTGTTAAGTAGCCCTCAGTGGCTTCTATCCTTATACAGCCGGGCGCAGCTTCGCCCGGCAGAAAACAGGGGGGGAGAAAGAAAAAAAAGGGGGTAAGGAAAAAAGTTTAAAAATCCATTCATTTCGAAATTTCGATTGAACCTAAAGAATATATCTAAACGACGTGAGAGTCGTGAGACGTCGTGTGGCTTCTCAACGTTGACTCGAGATTCGTTAATTAACATTTAATGTCCATCTTATCTTTCATATAGCTCATCTAATACGCTTCACGATGTAGCCGCAACCGAATGGACATGGAACATAATTTATGCTGAAGCCCATGAATGCTGATAAGTTCTACGACTGATGACGGCTATATAAAATAAACTTGACTCTTTTTGACTCCTTCTTGTTCACAATTTGTTTACTTTGTTAAAGAAAAGAGTATGCCGCGAGAAAAATTCAAGTTTAAGTTACGTTGTTGCGAGTTAGCCTGCGGGAACCTGGTTCGATCTGATAAATGGATGGAGCATTGTCGAAAGCGTCACGCTTTCAAATGTACTAGGTTAGCTTACCTTATCATTGTAAAAGAAATAATTTTGAAAAATTAATAATTGTAAAAAATGGGCCGAACAAATGTTTTGTCAAACCACTTCGAGCGCTTCAGGAATTGTCTGGATTTCCCGAATTGGACATCTTGTACAAGATATCTGTGTCGCTTGCAATTACAAGCGCTAGTGCCGAGAGAGCGATGAGCAGGGTTCGACTCATTAAGAACCGGTTAAGGACCTCAATGTTGGATGATTGGTTCTCTTCATTATTAATACTTGCCTCAGAAAAAGACATTTTGGAAAACATTCCTGTAGATAAAATCATTGATAGATTTGCTGCAACATCAAAACCGCTACAGAAACTTTTAATTAAATAAATTTAGATTTGGATTTATAGTTTTAAATGATTTTTTCAATATTAACGTGTGTTGTTTTTCTGTGTTTGGGTATTATACCGAAATTAGACGAATTGTTGAGGAAAATGTGTATAGAAAGAACAAAAAAGTGTGTTAAAACTCAAACTATATATATTTCACCTTATATATATATATATATATATATATATATATATATATATATATATATATATATATATATATATATATATATATATATATATATATATATATATATATATATATATATATATATATATATACTAGCGGGGTTACCCGGCGTTGCCCGGGGTTTTTAGAGGTTTTTCTAATGTTTGTCTTTCTCGCTCCCGTTTCCTTCTCCACTTTCCCGTTTTCGTCGCGTTCCCGGTCGCTTTTCCGCTCTCGGTCGTTTTCCAGCTCCCGATCGCTTTCCCTCTCAGAAGTTTTGTTATCGATTTTCTCTCTTGCTCGCGTTTCCTTCCAAGCTTGCTCTCCCGATTCCAGTCGCTTTCCGCTTTCCCGGTCGCTTTCCGCGTTCCCGGTCGCTTTCCGCGTTCCCGGTCGCTTTCCCGTTCCCGGTCGCTTTCCCGTTCCCGTCGCTTTTCCGTTCCCGGTCGCTTTTCCGTTCCCGGTCGCTTTCCCGTTCCCGGTCGCTTTCCCGTTCCCGGTCGCTTTCCCGTTCCCGATCACGCTTGCTCTCCCGTTTCCGGTCATGCTTGCTCTCCCATTCCCGGTCATGCTTGCTCTCCCATTCCGGTCACGGTTGCTCTCCCGTTCCCGTTCACGCTCATTTTCTCTTTTCCATTCTTTCATAACTTCTGTTAGCCTATAAAACGTAAAATATATTTGCTAAGACTATATATATATATGAATGTTTGTGGGTTAGTTTGTCTATTATAGAAACGGGAAAGCGACCCGGAACGGACAGCGAGCGGGAACGGAAAAGCAAGCGTGAGCGGGAATGGGAGAGCAAACGTGAGCGGGAACGGGACAGCGACCGGGAACGGGAAAACGCCCGGGAGCGGGAAAGCGACCGGCAGCGGTAAAGCGACCGGCAGCGGGAAAACGACCGAAAACGGGAAAGCGAACAGGAGTGGGAAAGCAGATGGGAAAGGAAACGGGAGAGAAAGAGACAAACATTAGAAAAACCTCTAAAAACCCGGGCAACGCCGGGTATCTCCGCTAGTACATACATAAACACACACACACAGACACACATACATGCACATACACATACATACATACACACATACATACGCACATACATATATATATAGTTCCCACTCGCTCACCCGCTCCGCTCATTTTGTGACGGATTTCAAAATTTTTTTCTCTCTATTTGATTCCCCTTGACTCTCAAGGTTTTGTGAAAATTTCATTACGATCGGATGAATGGTGTAGCAATGCATGAATACAATACCTATATACATACATACATACATACATACATACAAACATTCATTTATATATATATATATATATATATATATATATATATAAATATATATATATATATATTGGAGGAGGGGGGGAAACTTAGCTACTTAGGGGGGTAATTGAGCCCGGCCACTTGGGGGGGATAGAAGCCACTGGTAGCCCTCCCTGACTTTTATGTAGGTTCCTGACTTTTAAGTGGGCCATGGTTAATATATGGGCACCTTTCAGACCGTTACTTTCAAAACTCAGGGACATCATTTAGGGGGACTGGGCTTCGGACTTTTATGTGAACCAATAGTTATTATATATGGGCCCCTGTAGGATTTTTTGGTGTTTTTGTGAGATTTGAGTAGAGAAAAACAGAAGCTTTTGTAATTATAGGATGCGGCCATATGTAGAAAAATGCCGACCCGCTTATAAAGATGGTTAGCGTTATTCATAGCCTGGCCATGTTGGTTGTCCATAGAAATTAAAAGAGAGAAGAGATGCTAAAGAAACTAGGAAGCTTGATCGTCCACGTCGAGATGGAGAAGTGTTAAAAAAAGTTATAAACAGTTCAAAATGGAACGAGAGTTGAACGCACGATTTACGGAAAATAGTGATATTCTTGCATGCCTCAATTCCTTCAATCCGCAATCTGATGATTTCTTCTCTGCATTTTGTGTTTTGTACTCAGGCGCAGAGGACCCTGAGTGGGCCCCTAAAACATCTTGCCCCCCCTAAGGTTTTGCTGAAATGACGTCCCTGAGAAAAATGCTCCTGTCTTGACCTAGATACCTTCTTGATCAGCTTGACCTAGATACCTTCTTGATCAGCTTGACCTAGATACCTTCTTGATCAGCTAAAAAGTTTAGATCTGACTGGGTGGGGCGTTCATCCAGGTCCCTCCTCTGGATACGCACCTGCAGATGATGGATGTTCTCAAATTGATGTGATTACCTGAATTTTTTGGTTTTAATTATTATTTGTGCCTGAAGTTCCAACATTCAAATCAACCAATTTGGAGACAGGGTTAGGGGCAATGCCGGGACTACGGTTCGGGTGCCCCTGTCCCTGAAAACATTACTGGAACCCTTTACTGATAGGTTACAGTAATATTGCGGCATTTATTCTCCACATATAGTTGATATTAGGGTTTTTGTGGTCGTACCAAACACGGTGAAGTTAATATAAAGGTTTGAAAATCCAGCAACTCAGACAAACAAACAGACAAGCATACAAAGTAAAACTTAGAAGAAGTATTAAGCATATGCGTGTCGCCGTAGCTATTTGACACAAATCATATTTATACTGAAAAACATTATTCTATAAAGCTATCATTGTGACGCTGTGTATTGTCGTCTGGGTGCATATTTAGATCATCATCACCATCAACACTTGATGGTTATTCTATTGTGTTCATTGTGCTTCTCCAGTAAAATTCTGGCTGATATTTTCAGTTATTTTAACATCGAATGCTTAATTTTTGATGGAGAAAATGTCTATTACATTGAAGAACCTTTTGTGCCATAACAAAACTTTCAAAAAAGTTTTGAAATTGTCTCATAACACAGACATTTCTTCAATTATAGGAATGTGCTCCATCAAAAATTAGGCATTCTGTAACAATCGTGTTTTGCAATTCATCTGAAGTTTAGAACTAAGTTGATGCAGTGTTTTTTAACATATAAAGTGAAATCAAATTTTATTTTTTAAAATTGAGTAGCAATAATTTTATAAATATTTAGCTATAATTGTAAATAATTAATCATAATTGCGTATAATTAACCATATTTAATTATAATTATTTGTCGTCAACTATAATTATTTATAATTAAATATAATTATTTATAATAACTATAATTATTTTTATGTACATAGCAATATAACACGACTTATAAAGCGATTCAGTGATTTCCATGGTAACCAGCCAATAGACATATTTCTAAGGAATTAAGAAGTGAGTTTTGAGATGAAAAACGGTGTGTTGAACGGCAGAAAACTAATTGTTGTGACGTATGACTTGTGACTGTTCATGGAAGAACTGTTCCTTCATGTGTCACCAGTCGTCAGCTTCAAATTATCTTACATAGGTTCGGTGTTGGGTTAATACATGGGTTGTATTGGGTCGGGTCGGGTCGGGTTGGGTTGGGTCCATTTTGTTTACCCATGCGTGGGTTGGGCTGTGTTGAACTGAAAAAAAAATTTAAAAAGAATTTTAACTAAAAAAATTAAATTGTGGGTTGGGTTAGAAAATTTAACTATTCAGGTGGGTTCGGTTGAGAAAGTGGTTGGTTGGGTCTCCAGAAATGGGCCCATGTCTACCTCTGAGATGGATATATTTTTTATAAAGTTCCTTTAACGCAAGCTGTGTGAGTTTGTCGGAATTATCTGGAATAATAAAACACATCTTTATTTAATTAACTATCACGATGGTCCATGAATGACCTACAACTCTACAACCCACAACTCCAACACCAACATGAGTAGAAAGCAGGATTTACAAAAACCAAATATTTTAAATTGGTTTTCTATTCTAAGCCAACTCCGGTATAAAGTCAAATAACAACAGACACAATACCATATATGGCATTCTTGCTTTACATTGATAACTTGAGCGTGTTTGCCATGAAATGGTTTGGACGAAAGATTTCCAAACTGATGATAAACGAGATTTGTATATTTGTGTGCAGATTGTTTTTTATTTATTTTAATGTGGTTATTTATTAAATTATTAAATTTATTTTGCCACACTGGGTATAATTTTTAATCGTTCTATCAAATTCATTGTTCATTTCTTATTACATGAGTGATGTTATTCAGAAAATTAGAAACAAGAGATGATTATGATGATGATGATGATGATGATGATGATGATGATGGTGATGGTGATGGTGATGGTGATGTGATGGTGATGGTGATGGTGGTGGTGGTGGTGGTGATGGTGATGATGATGATGATGATGATGATGATGATGATGATGACGATGACGATGATGACGACGATGATGATGACGACGACGATGATGACGACGACGACGAAGACGACGACGATGACGATGATGATGATGATGGCGACGTTGATGATGTCGATTATGGTGATGGTGATAATAAGAGTAATAATAATAAGATTGGACCACATAACAGAATAACTGATCAGGTGTTAAGAAAAGTCAATTGCACTTATTTTTATTTTTATGTTTCATTCGTTTAATGTATTATTATTACTATTCTTTATTATTATTTATAAAATTTATGCACTTTTTTATTATTTATTTTTTATAGTTTATTTAATGAACATAAAGATAGATATATACATCCCATAATAATAATTCTACACAACTCTGTTATTGATATAAATACAATTAATAGAAATGTTACCAATTTCAGCATTCAAGTCACCAATATTAGAGTCTTGAAGTACTAAAAATAAAACAATTTCAGATTGGCAATTAAAAGCTACACAGCTTAGAGACGGCATTCGACCATTTTGCAATTTCATAGGTGGCAGAAGCAGCCATTTTAAGCGAATGTGAGAAGTAATTAAAACTCTCCCAGTGTTCCTCAGGTCTTTCCAAAAACTCTTAAGGACTGGCAGCGTGTTACAAGTGGTTTGTCGTGTCTACTGAGCATATCAATTCATTAATTCAGCTCCGAAGCTTGGAAACAAAGTTAGCCTACAGGCCGTTGAGTTATGACTTTGCACCTGGTCACCTTCAACATTTCTCGCATGCCTCACCATTGTAGTTAAAATTACACCAGTCTCGACAACTGCCTCCCATTGGATGGCTGAGTAACGGTAGGCGGAGATAAAATATGGTAATTTATTTTGCATCCAATGAGCGTGCTCTTTCGTCGCTTTCTCATGCGCTTTTTGACATGTTCTTTGAGGTTTTTAATTTTATTTTTAATTTTCAAAGAAAATTATTTGTTATTTGCAATAATAAATTTTTTAATTGATTTCATATTCTTTTAGAAATTGTAGATGACTGAAATATTCCAGAAACAACTAGATAGAGAGAAGAAAGTAATAACAATAATTTAATTACGAATTGATTAAATATAAAATATTGAAAAATTATTCTTAAATTATATATTAAATAACAAATATATAAACAAATAACTAATGACGTCTCTGTTTTACAAAACCTACCACGTGATCTTTAAAGAACTCAGCTCGAAAGTTACAGGAAAACAATTTTGAACTTCCTCTGTTTTAATTGAATTGTACATGTCAATGTCATGTTTTGCTGTTGTTTAGTAATTATGTCAATAAATGTTTTACAATAAAATTAGATTGCGAATAAAAAAGTTGTCTTACTGTCATGTCTTCGGTTTCATGCAACTGTTCGTTTATACGTCCATCCATCCATCTATCCATCCATTCATCTATCTGTCGATGCGTCCGTCCGTCCGTCCATCCATCCATCCATCCATCCTACGTTATATATATATATATTCAGAATTTAGCATTGTATTGATGCTCCACGTGCAAGAGGTTTGAATGGTTTTCTTTTTTTTACTCCATCCAGGCATGCAATAGATAGAAAAGTTGATTAAAAAATAAATTCCCACATTCCTCGCTCCTGCAATTATTAAAAATATCAAATTAATTTCTATTTTCACAAAACATTCAAATATTTATTTATTACATAGATTTTTTTTATAAAAAATACATTAAAAATTGTATATTATTTTTTTTAAATTCAGAATACAAGTAATTCTGACAATTTTGTAAAAAAATTTGTTTAATAATAATTTTAACTTTAACTCAAAAATAATTAACAAATTATATTTCTTATAAAATTGTAATTTCCTTCTTTAAAACGCTTTATTAAGAATTCCAAACAATTTCAACTATAGATAAATAAATAAAATAATCTATAGAAATAAGTTTTGGTAGTAGTGGTAATCAGATAATTCTCTCTGCTTGATAAACCTGGCTAGTTGTACGGTTGATAGCAATTAGAAGTGCTTCCAATTTAAGATTCCGATAAAGTTCCAAGTATGCACTGCAATTAACAGGTACACCAGATTTCCATGCTGTAATGTCATACTCAACAAGTTCACTCCATCTTAACCTTACCTCAGGTGCAGTATGTTGCCAGCTTCACCATCGTCGTTATCATCATCATGACCGTCGTCATCATCATCTTCTTTTTCTTCTTCTTCTTCTTCTTCTTCTTCTTCTTCTTTTTCTACTTCTACTTCTACTTCTACTTCTTCTGCTTCTTCTTTTAAGCATTCTTCTATAATTTTTAATACCATAACAAATGTAGTTCAGTTGATGAATACATATCACGTAATTTTTTATTATAATTCTAGAACTTTTATTCAAAAGTTTGAAAAAGTTATTTTGTTTAAATATTAAAATAGAAAATATTTCATCCATAATAAGAATTGTATATTTATTCAAATATAAAATCATTACTACCGAAAAAACCAAAAAACAGGTTTTAGCAAATTATTTTATTTTGGATTTATTTCTGAGAACATAGGTAAAACAACATTTTAGTATAAACAAGTTAGAGTAATTATTTGTTAGAAAATAAATTGGTAGAAATTTTATTTAATTTCACATCCAAGAAAACCAGCCAGATTGAAGTTATAAAAGATTTAAAAATATTGTAAAGCAATAAAAAATAGAATCTACTTTATTTTATAACTTATTATTATTATTAATATAATTGTAATTGTTATTGTTATTGTTATTGTTATTGTTATTGTTATTGTTATTGTTATTGTTATTGTTATTGTTATTGTTGTTGTTGTTGTTGTTGTTGTTGTTGTTGTTGTTGTTGTTGTTGTTGTTGTTGTTGTTGTTGTTGTTGTTGTTGTTGTTGTTGTTGTTGTTGTTGTTGTTGTTGTTGTTGTTGTTGTTGTTGTTGTTGTTGTTGTTGTTGTTGTTGTTGTTGTCGTTGTCGTTGTCGTTGTCGTCGTCGTCGTCGTCGTCGTTGTCATTGTCATTGTCATTGTCATAGTCATTATTATTATACTAAACATAACAAACTTTTGTAACTTACATCTGTATGATTTAATATATTATCCATAATGATCATTATTGAATTCAATTTATTTAACCATATTAAACACTAAAAATTCAAGATATTTACCTTCATAAACCATTATTATTTAATACAATAAGTTAGTATTTATTGTATCAAAATTTTATACATTAAATTATTATTTAATTTATTAGATTATTATTTAATATATTCTCATCCATATCTAAAATTCACACGCCATCAAACGTTATAATTTTCCATTAATTATATATTTTTTAAACTTATTAAAAAAATTTTTAAATGATGAGGTGGTGGTGGTAGTGATGATGATGGTGGTGGTGATAGTGATGGTGATGATGGTGGTGGTGGTGATGATGATGATGAACGTGAACAAATTGAAATATTACAAATGTGTGTATGTTTTTTTAAAACATTAAATTATAGTTATAAATTGAAACATTAAATTATAGTTATAAATTGAAACATTAAATTATAGTTATAAATTGAAACATTAAATTATAGTTATAAATATAGTGTACATGAAGTAAAGAAATAATATATGTTTGTATCAGTGTACGTGAAGTAAAGAAATAATATATGTTTGTATCAGTGTACGTGAAGTAAAGAAATAATATATGTTTGTATGAAGAAATAATATATGTTTGTATGAAGAAATAATATATGTTTGTATGAAGAAATAATATATGTTTGTATGAAGAAATAATATATGTTTGTATGAAGAAATAATATATGTTTGTATGAAGAAATAATATATGTTTGTATGAAGAAATAATATATGTTTGTATGAAGAAATAATATATGTTTGTATGAAGAAATAATATATGTTTGTATGAAGAAATAATATATGTTTGTATGAAAAAATAATATATGTTTGTATGAAGAAATAATATATGTTTGTATGAAGAAATAATATATGTTTGTATGAAGAAATAATATATGTTTGTATGAAGAAATAATATATGTTTGTATGAAGAAATAATATATGTTTGTATGAAGAAATAATATATGTTTGTATGAAGAAATAATATATGTTTGTATGAAGAAAGGACCCACCACGTTGAAAAACCTTTTCATCACTTCTTCCATCAAGCAGCTTATTATTAAAGATAATTGAATGAAATTGAAACACACTTGGAAGAGAGAAAGACAAAAGAAAGGGAAAGAAAGCAAGAGAGAGAGGGGGAGAGAGGGGGGGAGAGAACGAAAGAGAGAGAACGAAAGAGAGAGAGAGAGAGAGAGAGAGAGAGAGAGAGAGAGAGAGAGAGAGAGAGAGAGAGAGAGAGAGAGAGAGAGAGAGTGAGGAAAAGAATATTACTAACCTGGGAATTGTTTTGTTAATAATGCAGATATTGTGATGTTGCTTGTGTAGTTGCTTTCATCCAAGTGTGAGAATAAAAAGCATATTACATTAATCATATATGTTAATACTACCACTCAAAAAGAACTTTTTTTATTTAATAATCCTTAACAGTTGGTTAAAATTATTTGGAATTTCCTTACAATTTAGCAACAAAATAATTTAAAAGTTATTTATTTATTGAGTTATTTGAACTTCTAACATTATAATATAGTTGTAATAATGAAATAAACATATAAAGTAATTTATTGCTTAAATTACATTATTTAATTTGGTGATAATCTAAAATGATTATGAGAGTGGGTACAAATTGGATAAACTTATAAAAGAATAACAACGAGCATTTATAAATTTATAATTTATAAATTAGAAATTTATAAGGTTTTACCAATGCAATAAAAATCTGATAAGATATTTCCACTAGAGAGGAGGACGTGAAGGGGGAGGGAGAGAAAAGGGAAGGGGAGGGGAGGTGTTGAAACGATCGTTCACGCATTCTCTGATCGTTCATACTGTTTCCACTTCATAATTCAACTGGGACACGAACCAGCAAAGTGCTTTCTCATTAATTAATTGAGAATCATATTATTATTATTATTATTATTATTATTATTATTATTATTATTATTATTATTATTATTATTATTATTATTATTATTATTATTATTATTATTATTATTATTATTATTATTATTATTATTATTATTATTATTATTATTATTATTATTAATGTTGTTGTTGTTGTTGTTGTTATCATCATTATCATCATCATCATCACCGTTATCGTTATCATCATCATCATCATCGTCGTCGTCGTTGTCGTCGTCATCGTCATCATCATCATCATTATCATTATCATTATCATTATCATTATCATTATCATTATCATTATCATTATCATTATCATTATCATTATCATTATTATTATTATCATTATTATTATTATTGCATCTCCGAAACGTTCCAGTCGTCGTCCTATCTGTTACTGTATTTGGTTTTTTCTCATTATTTGAAATCGTTAATTGAACAGCCTCACAGAAGTCATTTAAGATCATCATTTCACCAAAATTAATTCATACCCTCAATAAATCATACTTTTGCTGAACGTTCTTTTTCTTATGCTGGTCCTTATATACTTGGAATTCATTACCTTCTATTGTGAGATTCCTTGTTTACTTTTCGAAATAGTTTAAAAACATTTTTATTTAGTAAATTTATGGATTAGAGCACGTTTTAATTTACTAAAAAGCGCTATATAAATTCATTTTGATTGATTGACTGTTAACGTTTAGTTGCATATTATCAGATATATCTGCTAACTTGTGTGTCAAATTTAAAATAAGAACTAATTGAGTTGTTAGGAAAACAGTCTGCAAATATTTATTACAAATTTTTAATTTAATTTCACACCTCTGTTTGTCGGTGGAGTTTCAGCTACTTCCCGACTGGCCAGAGCAGTGAAATTTTAGGATGTACTTAAGCTGAAAGACAAAGCATAATTATGCATGTTTCCAACATAAATTATGCAATATAATTTCATTAAACCTTTTCGTAATAATTTATAGTAATTAATGAATTTACATTTCATATGGAAGCATAAACAGGAGCTTACTAGAAGTACAATGGTGCTTTCAAATTAAAAGTTTGAGTTTTAAGACTATTATGAATCGGTTGTGATGGAAACGAAGATAAATTGTTTTTATGGTTACCTTAACTTGTTAATATAAAATACTTTGTGGGCTTTCCTTGATTTCAGCTTCGTCAATCAGTTTTAAAATCTTATTGATCTCAATGAAAAGGAAGATTTTTCTTCGAATAAATAAGAAATAGTACTGAGTTGAATGTTACCACTTGCCGTCTCGTTGTGGTCCCTGACCTCTGACCCACATGTTCACGGGTATTAAATGTTGTGTCTCAGGTTCTAAGTGGTACGACGTTTGAATTTAAGTTGTATAAAATAAGTTTTATGAAACATTTTTACACGGATTCCTCATTTTAGTAGCGATTTATTCTTCAGTATCCAATATATATATATATATATATATATATATATATATATATATATATATATATATATATATATATATGTATGTATGTGTATGTGTATGTGTATGTGTATGTGTATGTGTATGTGTATGTGTATGTGTATGTGTATGTGTGTGTGTGTGTGTGTGTGTGTGTGTGTGTGTGTGTGTGTGTGTGTGTGTGTGTGTGTGTGTGTGTGTGTGTGTGTGTGTGTGTGTGTGTGTGTGTGTGTGTGTGTGTGTGTGTGTGTGTGTGTGTGTGTGTGTGTGTGTGTGTGTGTGTGTGTGTGTGTGTGTGTGTGTGTGTGTGTGTGTGTGTGTGTGTGTGTGTGTGTGTAAAACGCAAATGGGTTGTTGTGTTTGTCCTTCAATATCTTCAGAACAAATAAAGAGATCTGCATGAAACTTGGCATGGTGGACATCTGCCACCAAGGAAACATTTTAAATTAAATAAAAATAAATGATTTTTACTTTGAAAAATTTCTATAATAAAAAATAATTTATTATAATATAAGACACTCCTTGAAAATTAAATTAAATTATTTATATATAAAAACAATAAAACTGGTGTTGCCATCTTCTTTAAAATTATATTTAATTTTATCTAAAAAATACTCTCTTGGGGCAATTGTTATCTTATTGAGTAAAAATTCGAGCGAAAAAAATTATTTTGTGTGCCTCGATTAAAAGAAATATCATTCAGAAACCTCACAGGATGTACACTCGCTTGCTTAGGTACTTGTCTACAAATATGAATTCTTTGTTCAATTCACTATTCATCTTCTCGTTATAAAAAAAACAAGAAAAGAATAGTCATCGTTTCATTAAGAAGTCTTTTTTCCGATAGCATTTCGACGCCATCAAAGCTCTTTAATAATAATTGAAAACAAAAGATGCAAAAGACTGTTAGAGTTTATGGAAAAGTACTTGAACCTACTCGCATTCTTTCTAATACAATGATCATATCAGTAAACTTTCTGTTTTTTTTAAACTTTTAATAAATAACGTTTTGATTAAATCATTGTATTTATGTTTACGACAAAATAAATTAAATTTAAATAAAAATCTATAACTTTTCTTTTAATGAACAGACACAACGTCGTACTACTCAGAGAATGGGTACCACCATCCACCCGCTTACTCAGAGGGCTACTACCTCCCCTACAATTCATCCATCAACTCAACTTTTCAGATGCACCACGAACCTTCCAACATCGCTTCCGATCAGCAGGCCGGCCACCCGTACAAATCAGAAATTTTCGACCACGGCCAATCGGCATATTACAACGTACGAAGGGAGCCCACGTCACTTTTCAACCAATTTGACATGATGCGGTTGACAAGACAGCCTACTTACACTCCTGCGTTTGCATTTTCTCAAAACCACCACCATCATCATCACAACTTCTACCACTCCTATTCATCGTCGTCAGCTTCTTCTGCATCTTCGTTTTTTCTCAATCAGGCGGGTCTCTGTGGGGGACGAGCCTTTGACTCTTTGACCTTTGGGGGTTTAAACAGCTTGAGGTCAGGGGTGAGAGGAGGTGACATTAACAACGTATCTACGCTGAACTTTGGAAATAGTTCTGGGTGCTCGAAGGGTTCGAGAAAAGAGAAAAATGACAAAATTTGTGGAGTTTGTGGAGATCGAGCTCTCAGCTACAATTTTGATGCTATCTCATGTGAATCTTGCAAGGCCTTCTTTAGAAGGAACGCCCCAAAAAATCTTGTAATTTTTTGGTTATTTTTTTTAGTTTCAATATGCTGGTATGATCGGGTGAAGGAAACTGAATCGTTTTCAATCTCAGTTTTTTAAAGTAACATTTTTTGCAACGGGCAATGGAATGTAAACAATATTTGAACTCACATTGCATTTTTTCTAAAAATTATTCCCACAATTATAAAATTTAAAGCATAGCTATATATTTTGTTTATATTACCAACCCCCCCCCCCCACCCATTTTTGACCAGACTTACTTGACCCAACAACAACACGGTATAACGTTTAAACTTTTGTGTCTAAAAAGATTAGATAATTTTTCTAATTAAAGAATCATTTCGGAATTTTGCTGATTCGAAGTCTAAAGTTCATGTCGGCTGACAATTACATGGGTTTTAAATCCGTGCCAAATTCGACTCTGGCATTATTGAATTTTAAGTAGCATTTAAAAGCATTCGTTCCACAAACTAATACTACCGGAAATAAAAAGGCCAAACAGGCGCGGGATTAACGGTGAAATCTTTATAGACCGATTCCTGCAACACGAGGTTATTTATTATATACCATGAGGTACACCACGGACATGTCAATGATGTCAAACAATGTAAATATGCACTTCTTTACATTCACATCTCTAACAATGCATTCTCATTCTCAGCTTCCAATATACTTGCTTTTGAGATAATATTTAATATGTTCCTGAATTAAAGTGACCTATAACTTCACAGGCGTTTCGTTACGCTACATTAAGAAGACGATTAATAATAATAATAAATAATAATAATAATAATAATAATAACAATAATAGTAATAATAATAATAATAATAATAATAATAATAATAATAATAATAATAATAATAATAATAATAATAATAATAATAATAATAATAATAATAAAGTATTATTATTATTAATTATTAATACTTAATTATTAATTAAGTATTATTATTATTATTATTATTATATTATAATATAATATTATATTATTATGATAAATAGGATAAGTATACTACTATAGTATACTGATAAGTTAATTTTTTCACGGTGTGTGAGTGTTGATAGCGATGATACAAACACAAACATAATAACAACTGACTGATAGAAATATTCAATTGGCTGTTGTCTTATTCCAATTTTTCTTTTACAACGACATTTTTTAGTTTATATATGTAAAAAGCTATATTTTGAGTTTTTTGTTTTAAAACATTGATAATTATTACTTTTAGGTTTAAGGTTTTTTTTAATTATTGAATTAATTGAATTAAATGAGATATAGGCTAGCAGAAAAAATATCCACCACATGTTTTATGAAACTAACAAGTAAGCCGTAAAAACGAGGTTTTGTTTCTTCACCAGTTTCTTATATTTCAGGAATTGCCGGCTTTTCATTAATTGCATTTTTTTCTTTTAAAACGAAATTTTTTGAATTTATATATGTAAACATTAATATAATTGTGTTTGTTTTGTTTTTGTTTAAAAGCATTGATAATTATAATTTTTAATGAAAATAAATTTTCAGAAAAATTGCAAACTTTAATATGGAGAACTGCATTTTCATGAAGATCAAGCCTATAATTTAAATTTCAGCTCGATTGGATGACGGGGAGTTAGTTATTTTTCACTTTCAAGGTTGGCAAACATTCAAGCAAGCAAGTAAGCAAGCAAGCGAGCAAAACCAGCGGTGAAATAAATATAAGGGATTTAAAAAGTAACATTGTTTAATTAGTTTAGAAGTTTCATATTCATTTATGCATTTGACCGGTGAAGGTTACAGTGGCGAAACAATCACGTGTCGTGAGTGGGTTAAGTCCAGTTGCCCCCAAGGTTAGAGGGGCTCACTTGTTTTAAATGAAAAAGTTTTTTTTAATAAAATTATTTGTTGATAAAAAAATAATCTAGTTTTTGGGAAAGTAGCTACGACTACCCCTCCAGCGGCTATTTTGGGAAAACTTTTCTTGTCCAAGCCCCCCAGCCTGAGTGGTTACGTCGCTGACCGGTTGTCATTTGAATGAACTCCAAAATATGTGATGCAAGTTGCTTTATTGTTATGGTTTTGTCTGCATGCAGAACTGCATTAAGCAATGGTGTCCCGAGTCGGAGGAATATTATGAATAACTAAAAAAAAACTGATTTCAACATTCTCGTTGCACAAGTGGGAATCTCACTGTTGGACTCGTGAGAAAATGATTAAAAAAATCTCATCTCTGTTACATATGTTTTTTTAGCAGGCAGTATACAAATTTCATTAGTAATATTGCCACTGTTATATTTATAAATGTTTAAAAATAGTCAATTTTAGACAGCGCTTCAAAGCCGTTAATAATTTTTATTAATCAATTTGTTACACTTAAATTACATTTCAACTTGTATGATTTTCTTGTATAGGATTACTTCAAATGTCCTTACGATGAAAGATGTCGAATGGACGTCTCCAACAGAAGATTCTGCAAAAGATGTCGCTTGAAGAAATGCTTTGAAATAGGAATGAGAAGAGAGTACATTCTCACTGACGAAGAAAAAGCCCTCAAGAGACAGAAAATTGAAGCTAACCGATATAAAATGTAAGATGTAAATATAAAATATAAAATGTAAGACAACAATACATTGAATATGTTATTTAACTCCGCCTCGCTAATTGCGAGCCAGTCCCAAGCCTGGAGAAAGGAGGAGGAAAAAGTAAAAAGGATCAAATTCTGATCCACGACAGGAAGTACTTAAGTGCTTCCTACATACAGCCATTAAAGTCTTAAAACACCTGGTGTAAAGGACTATAAACTATTATATTATTATTATGAATATGTTATTTAGTAAAATTAAAACAAAACACACTTTAAAATGTCCTTAAAATTAAAAAAATTAAAAAAAAAACAAAATTTTATGAACATAAAAGCGTGCGGCGTTTTTTTTGCACTCCAATGATTCAGCTCGATTGAATGACGAAAATTTAGTTAATTTTCACTTCCGAGATTTGTCGTGGACAGCATCAACGGACATGTCAAGCAGTGAATCTAAAAAACGTGTAAAAAAAGTTCATTACTATATGAGATAAATGAATTTGAATCATCGCATTGCCTATCTCGGACGTCTATAGCAGCATAGAGTGTTATATACACATGAAACAAAATGCCAAAAACACCGGGTAACTTAGCTAGTATGCACATATTCATTCAAAGACACATACATACATTCAGAAAAACAAACACACAATTCATTGACAGGCATACCCACACTGACAGACAAACCCACATTGACAGAAACACGTCTACAGTCGCATACACGCACATACACGCCTTCATTTACATACATGTAAAGACACATCCACCTCATTCACAGAGACACACACATACATACATTTGTAGACATACACATACATACATTTGCAGACACATTCATACATACATTTGCAGACACATTCATACATACATTTGCAGACACACACACAGTTTAATTCACAGACACACACACATACATTCATAGAAACATGCACATTCACAGACGCATATGCCACGGAGACACGGAAACTTTTACGGGCTAGAACAATGCAATGGCACGGTAGAGACTCAAGTGCAATTTCAGGACCATTTTAATTAAACCTCACTTCAGACCGGCCAACTTCCATCCTCTTCCATGAAACATTCAAATATTTCTTCTTATCCAACACCTCTCCAATTGTTCACCACATAATTATAGTTAATTATATTCTATTTAAACTCCATGTTGTTGTTTCTGTGCAGTGGGATACTGATTGAAGGCTGTCGCGTTAACTGCATTCTAATAAGACTTCATCATCATCATAGTCATCATCAGCAGCAGCAGCATCATTATCATCGTCATCAACAGAAACAACAAAGTTAAGTAATTGTGAGACATCGGCAAGCTTTCCAGGGCAATAGCCAGTTGTGATTGAGCATTTCTCAAGACAGTAATAAAAACATTATTAGATTTGTTTGACTATCTAATAATCTAATAATATTCTTTTTTATTTATTTTTTTTTCAATTGATGGTTCTAAACACCTTGACCACGTGACAGGTTAATGCGCCAATCGGACAACGGGCTATCGTCCTTGACCTTGGGAGATGTGACGTCACAAACATCGGCACTCAGAGGAGAAGATTCGAACGCCATCGACGAGCTGCTTGCCGCCTATAAAATGTCTCTGGATACAAATTGTTGTGATGACGTAATCGATGGATGGTCACGTGATAGGGCGGACATGTCTGATCTGGTCAGTTTTTTAAAGAAATTCATTTTGTTAGTAAAACCTATTTTAGTCGAACGAATTAACTTTATAATCATTGTATTGGTTTGTGTTTTTATAACACATGAAAAATTTCATAAATAGTTGTAACGTTTAAAGTTAAAGTTGTATAGTTGTATAGCTGTAAAGTTTAATAGTAAAATAAAGAATTTGTAGTTTTAAAAGGAAAATGGTTACATTTAGAACATTCAATTTCCTGAATGAACTCAAAAAATTGTTACTCATAATTTTCATTCTATTACCGTTTAACATAACTTGGTTCTTGTTAATTTTCAAAATATATTCAAAATAAATTTTTAAAAACATTGTGAACGTCAGCCTCAAAAATATTGTGTTGAACAAATGTTTTTCTGAAATAGTTTTAAATTAAACTTGCATTTAATCGTTAAAAATTACTACGTGGTACATGGGCGTAGGAATTGTTAAAATACCATTATATTTTTTATGTCTCGGAGAGTTAATTTTTTTTAAGTAAAAAAATTTAAAGCACATCTCTGCCCATGTTCCATTATGTCGTCTGCTCATATTTCAGCTGACTGTCGCCTTTTTCTTATATTTTTATTGAAAAAATTATTTTAGACTTGTTTCGAACACAGAAATATGTTGTTGACATTTGTATCTCTAGCGGTGTTCCTGCAGTCCCAGAGATTTTAGTTTAAAACACGCCAAAAATAGAAATAGTCAAAATTAAGTTTTGCAATGTGCGCTGGTTAGTCGTTAAGTGTTATGAAAACAAAATAATTTCAAATCTATTTAATTTTATTGTCGCGGAACAAACAAACTAACTTAATGATTTTTGCAAATTTAATAACAGAAATTGTTTTTTTTATTTCTGAGAATTTATAACCAATTCTAGTGCATTCTCAGAAAATGTTAAATTTCTATAAAACAACCAAATCGCAGGTTAACATCGCTGAATTGAGTATGAGACGAGTCATCTCCATGACAAAACAGGTGTCAGCTTTCAGAGCTCTGCCACAAGAAGATCAGATTCAGTTGCTAAAAACAGGAAGCATCGAGCTGCTAATTTTACGATCCGTAATCACTTTCGACAAGGTTTGAATATTTGTTCAGATTGGAATTGAAGCTGTAAAAATGATGTGTCGACGATCTTAGGGAAACTTTAAAATCAAAATAATAAAATGGACTAGAATTATCAGCAGACATAATTTCATATTTTTATATGTACGTTAAAATTTCGGCAAATCTTTTAGGTGGTGCTGCAACCGCAAAACAACGATAATTTATATATGTTGATTTTTTACGGTTAATTTGTGGTTTTATTATATTGTACTAGCGTGGTTACACGGTGTTTCTCGGGGTTTTATCTCGTTTTTTTCTTTTTCGAGCTTTCTCGTTTTTTTCTCTAGTCGTAACCCTAGACTTCCATAGCCCTAACCTGTGGTTGGAGACGGGGCCAAAATTCTATATGAGAACTACCTCCTTGCCAAATTTTGTTTAGATTACTCCAAAGATTCGAATGTGATATATAAATTACCACACACACACGCACATTTCTGTACAACGAAAAACGTTGCAGGCGCATATAGGCTACAACATCAAAACTTTAGTAAAACAAATAGTTGTAAAAAAAAATAATGCGCCCGCAACGATTTTCGTTGTATTGGAATTATAGAAATATTATTTTATACTTTTCTGGGTGGCCATTCAGTACAACCTGGTAATACTGAATGACCACCCCCTAGTACTGAATGGCCACTCATGCAA
Source organism: Erpobdella octoculata (assembly GCA_963978895.1). NCBI lineage: Eukaryota > Metazoa > Annelida > Clitellata > Hirudinida > Erpobdellidae > Erpobdella > Erpobdella octoculata. The sequence continues at coordinate 33,860 of CAXBUH010000043.1, read as the reverse complement.
TTTTTATTATAGAAGACACAATTCTCACCAAATGGTAAGCCAAATGTTTTATTTTACAGACAAGTCTTTATTAATGTTAATTAAAAAAAATCATAAAAGCATTTTGTCATTTTATTATAAAGTTGTAAAATGTAAATGTAAATGTATAACATTAGGGCGCTACTTCGTATATCAATTAATACCCCAGCAGCGCCGGGAACTGCTAGTGCATATGGGATCACACAGTGTTACCTGCCACCCGCACGTGTCTCCGAAATCGGAATGCCCCGAACCCTATTACATCCCAGTCGTGAAACTGGTACTCATTCATCGACCAGTGAAGGATGAAAGGCTGAGTTGGCCTGAGCAGCGTGAGTGAATTCCTTGCTCAACGGAATTACGCCTCGCCGTGACTGAGATTTGAACCCACGACGGCAGGATGATAGCATAACTGCTTTCACCACTGTGCTACGGCGCCCTCAGTGGATTGTAGCCTACAATCCAATACTATATTGTTGTGATGTTTATTTGTTCAGAAATCAGGTATCGATTTACATAATGTAACTGGTTTTAGAATAATCATATAACTAGAAAAGTAAAACATGAACTCATTAATATCTCTTGTAACCGGGACGTTACTTTTATGGAAATAGTTCATAGATATTAATTTACATATATATATATACATATATATATATATATATATATATATATATATATATATATATATATATATATATATATATATATATATATATATATATATATATATATATATATATATATATATATATATATATATATATAACTCCTCCCTCCTAAGCTAGACACCGCTGGTGTATGACTTGCTTTGGTGATTTATCACAAGTCGAGATGAAGCGTGTCGATGTCTATCAGATCGCCTCAGTTGTAATGATGACAGTGAGCGTGGTATTACTGATTCCGAGTCCTCAGTAGAAGGGAATGGCGTTGCTGCAAAGTCTTGTGTAGGCTGTTCTGGCTGGTGTTCGGTGTCTAGTTGAAAATGAACAGATTTTTTAAAACGGTCTGAATCCTGACCTTTCAGAATGCCTCTCTTTGTGTTAATGTTCTTTTCCACCATTTGACCAGGTTCGGCAGTTGTGGCATTTTCTCCTTGTCTTGTATTCTGATAAGGTAAGTCAAATGTTTCCAGTAGTGTTGTTGTAAATTTCGATTCTTGACGTGGGCGTAACTGGTTGATGTTGCGCTTCCAGACCATTCCTTTTACGAATGTATAGTACAGAACTCTTCCCCTTCTACGAACAATCTGTCCTGGTATCCACGTGACAGGTCCCGGTCGATAATCGCGAACGAACACCAATTCACCGTTTTGGAACTGTCGAGGTCGTGCCCCATGATGGCGGTTGAACTGTTTCTCCATGCCATTTGATCGAGGTGTTGAATGTTTGATGTTTTTCGGATGTAGTTCGCTTAAGACCGAACGTAATTGTCTGCCTAGGAAATTTTCCGCTGGAGAGAGATTGTTCGGCGATGAAGCGCACGGAGTGGTTTTGTAGCTGAATAAAAATGTTTGAAGAGATTCTTTGTAAGTTCCGTCATTTCTTAATTTAATCAAAGCTTTTTTGAAAGTGTCTACAAATCGTTCGGCCTGGCCATTGGATTGTGGGTGAAATGGTGGTGATCTCACGTGTTTGATCGCGTTTTCTGCACAGTATTCCTGAAAAACAGTTGAGGTGAATTGTGTGCCGTTGTCACTGACAATTGTTTCAGGCAATCCAAATTGTGCAAAGATCCGCTGGAGTGCATTTATCGTGTTGGATGTGGTGCTGTTTGCCATCTCTATTATTTCTGGCCATTTTGAGAATGCATCTACTACTACGAGATACATTTTTCCATGGAGCGGTCCAGCATAATCGATGTGAATTCGACTCCAGGGTTTGGTTTCTTTTGGCCATGAACATAAAGTGTGTTTTATGGGTGATTTAGCTGCTTGTTGGCATGAAGAACAGCTGCGTGTCCAGTTTTCTATGTCTTTATCAATGCCGCCCCAATAAACGTGTTCTCGGGCAATTATCTTCATTCGAGTAATACCCGGGTGGCCTTTGTAAAGCATTTGAAGTACTCGTTTTTGCAAAACCTGAGGGATGATTATTCGAGAACCAAAGAATAAACAGTCTTCATGTATCGTTATTTCTTTTTTTAAGAGTTTGAGTTTGCTGGTTTTCAGTGCTTTGTTTTCGTTCCACTTTCCTGTTTTGACATATTGGAGAAGGGGATTTAACTCATTGTCTGTTTTTGTTGCGTCAAAGATTTTTTTATTTGAGACTGGAAGTTGTTTGACGGCATTGATATACAAGGAGTTTATATCTTGATTGATAGTTGCTATCAATGTGTCTTCTTCTGGTGTTTTATGTGGATCTATAAGGCGCGAAAGTGTGTCAGCTAGTCCATAGGACGTGGTTCTGCAGTATTCAATTTTGAAATCTTAGGCAAGCAGTGTTAGAGCCCAGCGTTGGAGTCTGGTTGCTGTATATGATGGTATGCCTTTTTTATTGCCAAAAATGGCAAGCAGAGGTTGATGGTCTGTTAATAGAGTTAAGTGGCGTCCATAAATGTAACGGTGAAACTTTCTGACCGCAAAAACTAGTGCTAGACCTTCTTTTTCTATTTGCCCATATTTCTTTTCTGCTGGAGTGAGAGCTCTACTAGCGTGTGCAATTGCCTTTTCTGTTCCATCACTATATCTGTGCGATATCACTGCTCCAATGCCGTATTCTGATGCGTCGGCTGCAACTACAATTGGTTGGTTGGGGTTGTAATGGGTTAACAGAAGGTCGGATAATAAAATTTTTTTAGTTTCGTCAAATGCCCATTGACAGCTTTCAGACCACTGGAACACAGTGTCTTTTTTTAAAAGGGCGTCTAGTGGTGTTCTTAGATTTCTCATGCGTGGTAAAAATGAGCTGTAATAGCTGATCAGTCCAAGAAAAGTACGGACCTGTCCAACATCTTCGGGTGGAGGCATATGAATTATTGCATCGATTTTTTTGGGGTCGGGACGACGGCCTGCAGCTGATATTACATTTCCCAAGTACGTGATTTCCGTCATTAACAAGTGGCATTTTTCAATTCTAATCCGGAAGCCATAATTTAAAATTCGGTAAAATAAAGCCTCTAAGTTCGTGTTGTGTTCTTCTAATGTCCGTCCCGTGACGATGACATCATCTAAATAGGCGGCAACGCCATCTAGACCAGTAATCATAGTGTCTATGATTTGTTGAAAAATACCTGGTGCTGATTTCACACCAAATGGTAGACGGTTATAACGAAACAAACCTTTATGAGTGTTGATTGTTAAGAGCTCTTTACATTCTTCCGTCACTTCTACTTGATGGTATGCTTCTGCAAAATCTATTTGGGAGAAAACTGTCCCTCCATTTAGTTTTGTGAAAACGTCATCCATGGTAGGTAACGGGTGTCTATGGAGCATCAGTGAGTCATTTAAGCCCGTTGAAAAATCTGCACAAAGTCGGATGGAGCCGTTTGCTTTACGGACAGCAACTATGAGTGCTGCCCACTGAGAGTGATCCACGGGAGAGATTATTCCTTTTTTTAGTAACCGGTTAATTTCGCTATCCAATTGCTCTAAAGCGGCATGAGGAACAGGGCGTTTCTTTCTAAATATGGGTTGTGCGCCAGGTTTAAGCTGTAAGGAAGCTGAAACTTTTGTGCACAGTCCTAGTTCCTGTCGGAACACATCAGCGTATTTGTGTTTTAATTTGTTTGTAATGGCTGTGCGTTCCACGTCTGTGTTGAAGCGCCGTATTTCCATGACAGAATAGTTTTCTAACAGTTCTTTAAAGTCAGGAAGTTGTTTTATCCATGGCATTCCCATGAGGTCGTTTGAATCTGTGACGTAAACAGTACCCCGACCATGGTACTTTTGACCTGACTTATTTGCAACGGTAAATTTTGTCTCAAACATTCCTTCGGTCTTCACGGGTTGACCATTTGCTGCGCTTAGATTTGCCGTCGCTGTGGTAAGATTGGGGCGACCGATGGCTATCCATGTTGGACGAGAGATGAGAGTCACTTCGGCTCCTGTATCTAACCGAAGTTGAATCGGTCTATCGTTGATGATGACTTCAATGTACTGTTTGATTTCATTTCCGTTGTCTACTCGGTTAATGAATCGGTCTTGTCTAGAAGCACTCTTTTCTCTGTGTGTAAAAGAATTTTGGATGATCTCGTGATGCAAATTTTCGTGATTTGCAAAAATCTGGAGAACTCGTCGGTCTGACATTAGGACACTCTTGTTTCCAATGTGGTCCGCCACAAATGGGACATGGTGTGTTTGGCTCTGCTTGATGTCGTGGTGACAATTGCTTTCGGTGGGGTGAACTGTATCTGTTAATGGCCTGAATTTCTACATCCGGTCTTTCGATTGTTTTAGTATCATCCAGTGTAGTCTTAAGTCGTTCAGACTCTGCTATTAATTCAATGACTGTAATAGGTTTTTCGCTACTTTCGCTATCCAACATGCGTAACAGCCTGGAACGTATCTCGACATGTTCTTGTGCCTGAAGTCCTGTTACATATTGAACACACTTATGTGTCTCGTCTGACATTCCTCGAAGCTCTGCTGCCTCCGCAACAGCAATGATCTTATTTCCATAAGTGCTAAAATCACTCCCTCATGTACAAATTATTCGACTAAAGTCAAACCTTCGTCGAAAGAGACTTTTCTTAGGGCCAAATAGTTGTTCAGGGGTTGTGATGGTTTCTTCCCAACCAATGTCGCTGGGAAGCCGTGGAGAAATTCTGGTAGAAAAAACTGCATATGTGTGGTTGTCCAATAGAGTTCGAAAAAGTTCAGTCCTTGACTCTTCTGGAAGATGTCTTTCGTGACCTTTGACAGTGTCCTCAAAACGTCTAGGCCACAGACTGAAAAATCGTCCTTCCTCTGGTTCATAGGAAAACTTCTCCATTCTCTGACGTAGTCGATCAAAAAGTGTTTCTTTTGATTCTGTCTTTTTTTCTTTTTGGGACTCTATAAATTCTAACAGTTTTTTCTGTGTTTTTGCATTTTCTTTCGTTAGCTTTAGGAATCTTTCTTCGCTCTTTTCCATCTGCATCTGATAAGTTCAATTATCTTTTGAATATCTGCCATTGCGTGATTTTATTCCTATCCTTCGTCGCCAATTGTTGTGATGTTTATTTGTTCAGAAATCAGGTATCGATTTACAGAATGTAACTGGTTTTAGAATATGTAGATTTTGTAGATTTTGATTCCCCGTCCGGTTCGATGTCTGGGAAGCTTTTCGAAATATCTCTTCTTGCTGCAAGTTTTGATGTTTTTAATTTGGATCTCTTCAAATCTTTTTCTGCTTCTCAGCTGCAGATTTAACTGGCAAGCAAGCTTTCAAAACATCTTCTACTGCTCTTTCCATGTTATCTTGAGACCATCCCCCCTTCAAAGCTGTAGATACTCGGTTTCTCATTCTGAAACATAACCATAAAACATTATTAAGTAGTGATTAATATGTATATATCTTGAATATATTAAACAATTTCATTCTATTACATTAAACTTTTGATCAATAATGAACCTCAACACATATATGAAAATTCAAACATTCAGCAATACTGAATGACTATGGCCATTCAGTACGACCTTTCAGTGGCCATTCAGTACGAACCGAGATGTACGAGTATTTTAGTATGCTACGAGCAAAATAATAATTTTCGACATCCAAAATTTGGATTAAAATATTAATCATACATCTCTTTATTTACAAAAAATATTTTACAAAATATAACCTTCAATATTTGATGAGAATAGAATACTTCTGAACTGACTCGTTTTCACTTTTTCTTGCGAAAAACCAAAAAGCTCTATAAATGCCGAACGAAATACACGAGACACAAAAGAATAACACAGAAGAAAGAGTTCATATATATACACATTTTAAAAAAGAGATGGACGTAAAAAATAATTTAACAAATGAGAAAATCTCAGTGGCCGTTCAGTACAGTGGCCATTCAGTACGGTTCTCCCCTACTTCACTGATCGCTCTCAAGTTGTCAAACAAGGTAATTTCTCATCACCCCTTGTCAAACTTACTCAGGGTAGTGTTCACAACTTACATATCTCCTTTCAGTGACTTAATTATTTTGCACAACTTAGGTTATCATCATTATCACACGCAGCTTTTCATATCGCTCACTCTTGATATATGGTTTCTGCACAATAATAATAATAATAATAATAATGATGATGAATTTATATAGCGCCAGATAAGTCAGAGGCGCTTACGAAGGTTCCTTTGGATCGGAAACTTCGAAGAACACGCTATTTTCATAGACATGAGAAAGCAATGCGAGTGAACTCCTTGCCTAAGGGAGTTACGCTGGTGACGCAGGTGAGGCTTGAACTGCCGACCTAACGATCAACAGGCGAGCGCTCTACCGCTCTGCCACCAGCGCCTCGTAATCTTTAGTTTAACACCACTAAAACCGGGATATCTCTCCTCGGATCATTTCATCAAATCAAATCAACTCACTTTCACATCTTTCATCGTTACTGTTGGGTTCAGAATCTGTAGATGTTTAGATAAAAAAAAAACTTACATTTTCTAACCACATCACATCTATCATCGAATCCTGCAATCACCACCTTAGAGATATAATTCACATCGGACCTCTCCTTACTACTGAGCTGGCTAATATACTCATACGCTGTCTTATATTATCTAGAAATGTCTAGAATAGACTACTGCAACTCAACAAATCATCAAACATATCGTCTTCAAATAATAATAATACCTCAGATTCAGTTCACGAACTATTTCGCAAACTGCACTGGTTGCCTATCCCCTGTAGTATCCATTTCAAAAAAGCACTCATAACCTACAAAACCTTTGCTACCTTATCTCCTGTGTATCTATACAAACTTAAAACGAATTATTCCTTTATTGCTCTACATCCTCCCTTCATCTATTACAAAAAAAAGTACAAGTGAAGGCGCGGCTTCCGCCTCACTGCGCCAACCATTTGGAGTTCCTTTTTTCCGGACATCAAAGCATCTCCAAACATCAATATTTTTAAATCTAAACTTCTTTTGAAAACTTGTATTCTGAAGGAGCCTCCGTAAGCGCCTCTGACTTTGTGGCACTATGTAAACAAATTATTATTATTAAGTGTAAACGTAGACGAATATGCTTTCTAGCGATTCGTAAAGTTAAAGTCGAAGTTATTTATAACACAATATTTCTCGAATTTATTTTAACTTTATTATTCTTCCTTGAATATAATCCTTTTCTTGACTGTAAACTGAATTATCTCACTTTGCAGAAGTTAACCCGGTTCTGACAAATCTTTTTATAATTCCAATTTTCTCTACCAAGAAAACTCATTTTGTCATTGAGGACCACAAAAAGGAAAAAGACCAATACCAATTATATATATATACACATATATATAAATATATATACATATATATACATATATATATATATATACATATACATACATCCATCCATGTATATATACACTCAAACACACATATACACATATATACACTAATGATACAAAAATTATACGCACACACAATGTCACAGGAGCACAAATATACACATATACATACATATACATATATATATACATATATATACACACATATACACACATATACACACAGATACATTCATACATAAATGACTATTGTTTCAACACAACCAAAATATGCACACATAATAAAATAAAATAAACAACTACTATGAAAATACGTAAGATAAATCATCTTCATCTATATATATAAAAGAACATGTCCTGACTGACTGACTGACAGATGACTGACTGATAATCAACGCCGAGCTCACACGCCTCATCCTAGGAACGTGAAATTTGGAACTTATATTACTTTTATAGCGTAAACATCCGCTAAGAAAGGATTTTTGAAAATTTTGCTCCTGAGGGGAAAAAACTGGAAAACAAACTTTTTTCTAAAACAATGTATATCTCGAAAACCAAAAATGAGGAAATTTTGAAATTTGGTACATGGATTTTTCTTAAAAAATAAAAAGATACGTGTTTCACCATTTTTTGAAAATTCGGTTTCCCGGACCTCAAATGTTGGTTGGAAAATTGAGTTATTTGGTTTTTAAAGTAGCTGCTACTCAAAAACTGTGAATGCTACAGGATTAAAAATTAGTATTTTGTTTCTACTCTCAAAATAATGAAATAGGTGTTTTAGCATTTTCTGAAAATTTGGTTTCCAGGACTTCAAATGTGGGGTGGAAAATAGGGTTATTTGTTTTTCAAACTAACTGCTACTCAAAAACTGTAAATACCACAGATGTAAAAATTAGTATTTAGTTTCTATTCTAAAAATAAAGATATACGTGTTTAACCATTTTTTAAAATTTGGTTTCCAGGACCTCAAATGTGGGATGGAAAATAATGTTATTTGGTTTTTATTGTAACTGCTATTCGAAAACTGTAGATGATGCAGGAGTAAAACATAGTATTTGGTTTCTACTCCAGAAATAATGATATACGTGTTTTACCATTTCTTGAAAATTTGGTTTCCAGGACTTCAAATATGGGGTGGAAAATAGGATTACTTGGTTTTTAAAGTAGCTGCTACTCAAAAACTGTAAATGCTACAAAAGTAAAATTAGAATTTAGTTTCTACTCTAAAAATAATGATATACGAGTTTCACCATTTTTTGAAAATTTGGTTTCCAGGACCTCAAATGTGAAGTGGAAAAAGGGTTATTTGATTTTAAAATAACTGCTACTCAAAAACTGTGCTAGAGATGTGAAAATTGGTATTTTGAGGTTTTGTGCCGGTCAAAAGTAGATGATTTCAGTTTATCACCGGACGGACGGGCCAAGCCGTTATTTTAGGGTCTTCATAAGGCCCTGCCTAAACATTAAATCAAGGTGAGACGGGCCGAGATTTTTAACCAAGTATATAAACATTTTAGTGATTTTAGGGTGTTCAGATGGGCCGGGCTAAACCTGAAGTCAAGGTGGGACGGGCCGAAGGTTTTCATCAAGTATATAGAACTTCTAGGCCTGTAAAAACGGGCCAGGCCCATATTAGACGGGCCGTGCCGGGCCAGGAAATTTGGTTTTTGAAACGGGCTGAGCCAAGTTGTCGACGGGCCGAGCCGAGACCTAAAAAATTGATCCGTGCAGTACTCTCCTATGTATGCACGGTTCAAATTCTCTAATTTCATGCGAGCAAAGCCGCTACGGGCACTGCTAGTCTTACATATCCCCCCTCTTCGAAAAAAGAAACGCGTCAGTGTTTCTTGATTACATCGTCACTCTCTTTACGACTAAGAAAGTCAGCACCGATGTTTTCCTTGCCTTTGAAGTAGTTTACTTTCAACTTATTCTCAATCTCTATCTCTCTGCGTGCTGTGTCAACAGGGCGGGCATCTCCGAAGATTGCCGAATTCAACTTTCCTTCTTTCCCCACCCCTCCATTTTGGCCTCTAGGCAGAAGATTGAGCCTTGGTCTTTCTTTTGGCGGATTCAAAGCTTGAACTTTTGCCTCAACCGTATTTCCTACTTTTGAAATGGCAGACGTGTTTCTTTCCTTGCTTTGATACAGCTCCGAGTTAGCCGACGATTTTCTAAAATTTACCCGATCCTTCCTCTGAGTGCTGTCGTAGTTGGGAGCGGATTTCTGTGGTTTCCGACCAAACCGTTTTCCTGCAGCCATTGCATCAAAACCTCTTACTCCTTCAACATTTCCCAGTACGAGATCGCAAAGTAGGTTTTTCATGCAGACCACCTCTCTAGTTCCTCTGAACCAGCCTGCTTTGATTTTTACCACTGCTGTTGGAGCTACCCGAACTTTGCCGTCGATCAAAACACAGGGTCTTGTTCTTCCGGTCATCTGACGCGGGTGCACTAATGATTCCTTTACCATTATGGCAGTACAGCCAGTGTCCCTCAAAACTTTTACCGGTTTTCTGTTCACAAACCCTCTGGTTAAATTAAACTTTTCCCCTGAGTGCAAACAACCATCCGCAATGACAGGCAAAACGCATCCACACTTCAATTCCACCTCATCCATTTTTCCTTCCATCACCATGGCAGCGCATGCATTCACAACGCCGGAATCCTTGCATGGTGCTGACGTAGTCGTCTCTTTCCGTGTTTGGCAAAATACAGGATTACTAGGGCTACTCTGCCGACACTCTCTTGCCATGTGCCCCGTTTGATGACAGTTGTAGCAGCGAGGTTCAACCATTTTGGCGTCACTGACTGACTGACCCCGGTTCCAGCCCATCCTGCTATTGCTGTCCAATTTTGCCAACCTCTTCTCTGGGTGAGCTTGGTTGTACTTGTTGACCCAAAGGCACAGCTCATTGACATCTTTGCTCTCTTTCTCCAACAAGTACTCGACCATTCCCGCCGGGCACTTTCCGAAAAACTGCTCTTTCAGAAACAAAAACAACAGATTTTGTTTGCCCGCGAGATCTACCCAGCGCCTGAGGTGGCTATCTAGCCGCACTAGATAATGTTCCCAGGTCTCCTCCGGTTCAGGTTTTGACTCTCGAAACATTATGCGATAGTCTTCCGCTGACTTCCCAAAACGACGAAGGAGTGCCTCCTTTGCCGTTCTGTAGTCCTGCATCTGACTATCGCTAAGTTGGCCAAACACTTCCAAAGTCTTCGCACTAAGCAACGACCCTAGAAGCATTCCCCAATCCTTCTGAGGGTGACCATTGGCTTTTGCCAATGACTCAAATCTCAGCAAAAATGCGTAGATGTCATCACCTTCAGAAAACTTTGGATAAGGAATCTTTGTTACCTCTACCTTTGGCTCTTTTTTCGTTAGGGCCTCTAATTCCAGCTTTTTCAATTCTAATTCATGTTGACGTTGAGCTATTTTATCTTCACGTTCTTGTTGCGCTATTTTATCTTCACGTTCTTGTTGAGCTATTTTATCTTACCGCTCCTGCTGAGCCTTTTTTTCTTCCCGTTCCTCCATTCTCTTAACCCTTTCTTCATCCTTTAACTCTTTGACGTAATTCCTTAAATCCACTCCGGAATAGCCTAGAGCCTGTCCCATCGCAATGAATTTCTCGTCAGACATCTTTCACAAAAGAAAAAAAATTCGGTCACTTGTGATCAAATAACTTCAGAAAATATATTTACGGATGAAAATGCGTAAATACGTCGGGGTCACCAATGTAAACGTAGACGAATATGCTTTCTAGCGATTCGTAACGTTAAAGTCGAAGTTATTTATAACACAATATTTCTCGAATTTATTTTAACTTTATTATTCTTCCTTGAATATAATCCTTTTCTTGACTCTAAACTGAATTATCTCACTTTGCAGAAGTTAACCCGGTTCTGACAAATCTTTTTATAATTCCAATTTTCTCTACCAAGAAAACTCATTTTGTCATTGAGGACCACAAAAAGGAAAAAGACCAATACCAATTATATATATATACACATATATATATACATATATATATATACATATACATACATCCATCCATGTATATATACACTCAAACACACATATACACATATATACACTAATGATACAAAAATTATACGCACACACAATGTCACAGGAGCACAAATATACACATATACATACATATACATATATATATATACATATATATACACACATATACACACAGATACATTCATACATAAATGACTATTGTTTCAACACAACCAAAATATGCACACATAATAAAATAAAATAAACAACTACTATGAAAATACGTAAGATGAATCATCTTCATCTTACATTAAGCTTTATTGAGTCGTTATTTTATTTAAATAAAGGAGAAAAAACATTTTTTGGATCCGCTTGATCCCGAAGAGAGCAGAGCCATGAAGTTGGATCAACTACAACAAGCGGAAAACGGTACAGGACTCTTCGAAGACCACATGAGATTCATCTGGTCCCTGGTCTTTGACTTAAAAGCAGACGAAACTGTACTTATTATCTTACTCATGATGGCACTCTTCTCCTCCGACAGAGATAACCTCCAAAACCGAGAATACGTTGCTAAGCAGCAGGAAAAGTATATATTATTAAATATAATATTCATACCTAGAAAATTCGAAATTACATATTTTAGGATCTTCTGCTTTGTATTTATTAAAATATGATCGTATCTATAAAGATACGATATTTTTAGCATTAAAAAGTAGTTAAGCAATGATTAAATTACTTTCTATTATCAGTTACTGGCCAGCAATCAATAAGTCTCAAATTTAATTGCTAATTTATCCTGTTGATAGCCAAAATCACTTTCGTTATTTTAGAGTTTTTAAAACTAAAAAAATTAACCTGGCAACTCAAACTCATTAAGTTTAATAATAAATAAACTATTTTGCAGGTACTGCCAACTGCTCAAGAAATATTTACACTCGAGGTACCCGGCTAGTCTTGCGCGGCAGCTGTACCCCAAGTTGATTATGAAACTGACAGATATCAGAAGCCTCAATGAAGAACACAGTCACGTCCTCTTGAAGCTCAACCCACAAGGTATCCAGCCCCTCATGAAAGAAGTACTCGATCTGTGTCGCTGACTAGAGTCACTCACATCAAGTTTACCGGAATTGGCTCACTGCCAGTACAAGATTCAATTTATACTTTCCTTAATCTTTTCAGTGCGCCGCATTCGTACCCTTATAAACCTGAAGTTGAATATTTCAGCATCTAAATCATTATTATGATAAAAAAAAGTCATAAAAATTGTTTAATAAACATAACAGAGGTACAGCAAAAACAGTTCTATTAAAATTCATTTTTTGTGTGCGTAAATTATTCAACTTTATTTTCCACTTTTTCTTTTCTTGTTTTTCGGTTCGAACGAGAAACTCGTCAGCGGATCGGCTTTTCTTTTCTGAAAGATAAAAAATAATTTAAAAATTCTATTTTACATCAACAATTGAAGACAATGTAAAGCGTAACTTATATTATCTTATATATATATATTATAAACCTGATGTCTGGCTTGACCTCTTGATTTAAATTTCTTCCCATCAGCATTTTTGTTCCAAGAGTTATCATTTCTTCGTTTCATAGGAAAATATTTGGCTTGATTTTGGAGCGATGGTGGAACTTAAAAATGAAAAGATTCTAATTAATCTAGGATGATTAGTTAATGGTTATTAATAAACTGAACATACTAAGGTAGTCTGGAACGTTCTTTAATTGCGGTTGAATGCGAGCTGCGTGCAGAACTTTATCGTGTTTTAAAACTTGCAAGTCTTTCGGATTGTCTTCAAAGTAAGCCTGGAAAAAATTATAATATTTTTCTTTAATAAATGAAAAATTGTAATTTGTTACTTTTTGGGCTGACACATCAAATATTTATGCATCCACACTTGACCTGGCATTTTTTAAGAGAGCTATGAAAAATGTATGACAGACAATGTAGTAATGTACAAAAGACTCAGTAAGATTTGTGGTAAATTATTTTTCATTTAATTAAACCAAAAAAATTTTATGAAGCCTAATTTTTGTTGTTGATAATTCAGTACAACTTTAATATCTCTAAGGGTAGAACAATAACTAAAGAAAAAATATATTTCTTTACAGAAACAATCCACCCATTATCATGTTACAGTCAGTAAAAAGACACTATTATTAAAATCTATTTAAAATGAAAACTGTAAATTAACATTAAGTACAAATAAAATTAGTTAGTTTATATTAAAATAGAATCCCAAAGATATGAATCAGTGTAACAAAGTTAGTGTTGAAAGTCTGATTTTATATCGGGTGCCTGTATTGCACGTAAGAAAATAACTTCATCAATGCAGAAATAAGACACCCTTGTACATAGAACATTGTTCAATTAAACAGACGTTAATGAGAATTATTAAATATATACATTTTATAAACAAAAACCACTATTTGTTTCAAGTCTGATTTTTCATGTTGGTTAAAAAATTCGCCAACAACTTTCAGTACAACTTTATTTAATATTGGGTGCTTTTAGTACACAGATGAAACAATTCATCTATGAGAGAATATTACAAACACCCTCATTTTGATATTACAAGAAATATATTATAACAAAAATGTTTAAATTGATATCTTAATTTTGTTGACTAAAAATATAATATTATAAGAAATGCATAAATATAATAAATTATTATATTATATATATGCCCTAATTACATAAAAGATATATAATTTATATGCTCTAATTAAATAAAAGGAACATATAATATATCTGTTCTAATTTCATAGAATTAATTACCTTTAGTTTTGTTTTAAGTCTGATTTTTCATGTTGGTTTTAAATATTTCCAACAGAATTCAGTACAACTTTAATTTCTTTAGGGTAGAACTTACACCAGGAACCATAACATATTTCCAGTAATAAGAATAACCCAGTAAGTGTCAATTCACTACAGTAGCTAAGTTAATCTAGTAATACAATATACAGGTTGATATTGATGATCAATTTTATCACTAATAAAAATCTTAAACAAGATACAAACTTTAAGCTTTTGAGAATTCAGCATCTCTAATTTGATTTCTTTTCTTCTTGCTTCTCTGATGATGTCACGAGTTATTGACCTACGAGCTGTCTGAATGTCAAATTGAAGAGAAATGTCATGTCACATTGAAAATCAATATATTATTTAATAAAAATTCTAATTCTACTAATATATTACTAACTAGCGGGATCATCCGGCGTTACCCGGGTTTTATTGAGAGAGTGCCAAAAAAGCATCAAAATAAGTGCCTCACACTGTAAAATTTAACTATGAAGTTAAGGTTTAGCAACTTTTGTGGAACAAAGAAGGTGAAGTGACTTGATTCAACTATTCAAGTTTGTGCACTATATGGACAAGTTTGACAAATGTGGTCATTTTCCAATAGTAAACAGCAATTTGAGAGTACACTGCTTTAAATATTTTAAGGAAATAACTCAACAACTGCAAATAGAAAACTTTTTTCAACAGAATAACCAATTTTTAGAATTCTCTGCCAATTGAAGTTATCTATTCACCAACTGTTTTAAGCAGTTCTTGATCTTTGGCAGCAACTCATCAGGTGTCAGTGTGTTTGAAAACACTAAACATACTCACTGGTCTTGCCAGTACAGCATATACATCTGTAGTACTACTACTACTAGAGCTGGGCCAGATTAATCGGAACACGCATAACAGCACGGATTATTGGCCTAATCGGTAATTCGAAATATAATTGGTAGCCGATTAAAACTTTCAAATTTTTTCTTACCGTTTAGAATAAGTATCCATAACAAACTAAAAGTTCGACAATAAAATACACGTGTTTCATTTTTTTGTCAACAACAAAGTTCCGGAAGTCAAAAAGACTAACAATGGTTGGGTCTAATTATGAAGCGATGATCAACACGCTCTGTTGACACTCACTTGCTCACTGGTTGCTCACAAGTTGAGCCAGCCTACGTAATTGACGTTGAACTCAAGCAAGAGCTATCTCCCATATAGATTTTTTTGTATATTTATTATTTTATTAGTTTCAACATTAATTATTATTCTATGGTTGTGTGATCTATGGTGTTGTATTATCACGGTATGTTTTGGAACCAACATTTTCACTAAAGAAATCATAGCAAATATAAAATAATCGGTCTCATAATCGGTATCGGCAATTTTATTAATCGGCTATAATCGGTATCGGCGTAATCAGCAAAAAGCCATATCGGAACAGCCCTAACTACTACAACTACTACTATAAAACTATTAGTTCAAAAACATTTTTTGTAAACATTTCAGAGTCTAACTTACAAGCAAATTCCACAAAAAGTAGTAATCCCATAGCATTCACTGCATTTAATACATTTCATAGAATATAAGCATACAAAGTCTACAAATAAGCATATAAATACTACACACATAATAAACAAATTTCAACTTACATTTGATCTGTATCTAAGACCAGAAACCTCTTCCATGTCAAATTTGAATACAGAAATTCCACCTGCTGTTAATGGAAATTAACAACTTGCAAATTACTAGCCAATATTGCAAATAAATATTAAAAAATAAATTGAAGATTCATGAAACTAACGATTAATATCGGCAAAAAAACTTTCAACTTCATTCAATCGCTCTTTTTCTTTCAAACAAACGAGACTCAAAGACATCCCTCTGCTATCCGCACGAGCAGTCCTACCGACTCTGTGAATGTACGACTCCACTGATGACGGGAAGTCAAAGTTGACGATCGTCGTCACATGACGAAAGTCGATCCCCCTCGATACTCCGGATTCTTGATCCTTCACTTTTGCTCTGTAAGTAACAAAAAAGTAAATTACAAATATCCAGTTTGAAATCCTTAATTTTAAACAATAACTTTTTTTCTGTAGACAAAACACATAATAACCAGATTTGCACACATACTTCAAAAACACATTTATAATTTTGAACATAAAATTAATATTAAAATACATATTTATATTTACTTTTTCTGTGTAGGGTCTTGTTTTTTCTTATTTGAATTCATAGCAACAATATTTTCATCGGCAGCAATTATGATATCATACTTGCCCTCGTTGAACTGCCCAACTATGTGACATCTACAAAATTTAAGAAAGAAAATTACAATAATTTAAGACAACCAAATTACTTTCTTCTAATATAATTATATATAAATCTCATCCAACCTGGATGAAACTGGTAGTTCCGAATTGAGAACACAAGACATTATACTGAACTGTTCCAAATATAGCTTCAACCTATTTGAAAGAAGCAGTTGAACTATCAATTAAAATCAAAAAGATACTAGCTCAATTTATAAATATCGAAAGAAAGAATATTTGAACACTCACTTGTAACATCTGTCAACATTATTAACAAAAATAATCATCTTTCCCTGTAGTAAATGAAGTTTTAACAAAGCATACATCACTAAATATTTATCTTCTTCTTCACATCTGAAAACATTTAAACAAATTTAAATTTCGTATGTGATACCCAAATTATATAAACATGAAAATTATATAAAACACCCAAAAGAAAAAAAATTAAAAGCTTACTCAAGTTTGAATTGTTTTAATTTATCAGCAGATGGCAGCTGAGATTGTTGAAGATTCAAATCAACCTGCCAACAAAATGCACACATTTTCAAGGTATTTTTTAATTAATTTCGACTTGAAGACATCCAAATGATTCCAATGAAAAAACTTACTGGATTATGAAGAATCATTGATTTTAAAGCTTTGGTGTCCTCTGAAAGTGTGGCAGACATTAAAAAAGCTTGATATACCTTAGGCAAATGTCTGGAATGAGATATTAATTATTAACTATAAGATATTGGTTAAGAGAAATATATATTAAAGTTCTTGTATTCTCTAATTATTCTAAATTGATTGTGGAATTCATCAAGCAATAAACAATCATTTGATAGTAACATAATTAGCTCCAATTGTGATAGTTCAAAAACTGTAAACATTACAATACTGAAAACTAAGCATCTGCGTCCCGATATCGTTATCTCGAATTCAATCGAGATTTCAAAACGATACGGGAGATCGCGTATCGCCATTGAAATGATACAGCCTGCGGAAGAAGTCTCGTATCGATATAATTACCGATACTTAAAATTTCGTTCCCGAATAAAATCCCGAAAAAATATCGAGATTTTTAAAAAATATTTTCCAATAAATAACGAAAGTCATACATATTTAATTAACGATTGTCACAACTGTGAATATTTGCAATTGATTCATCAACATTGATTAATTAATCTACCTATTGACAGAAGTTTATAACTATTATTATCCCCACTTTAAATTCGGTTTTCCAGACAGCCTGTAGCCCCATTATTTACTATTTTTAGTCTGGGAACCGGCAGCAAAAAAGCCACGCTCCTCTTAGGCTGCTAGTCGAGCTCTGCATACTACGAGCCCTACAAGGCAATCGTACTCGCTGACATCGATGACTATTATTATTAATGAGAATAATGAGTAATGTAATAGTAATGATCATTCTATGTTTATGTTTTGGTTTAGTCTGTTTCATAAACTTATTTTTTCAAATTTGTTACATAGAATTGGAACGATTATTTTAGTGTTTCGATATCCGTAATTGACCGTAATAGTAGCTCATCTAAGATATATCTTTATAATCTCGATGATATTCTTGGCTGTGTGTGAGTATGTGTGTGCCACCTGTAGTGTGCACGACAGTGCCGTAGCTCGTATCGTCTGCAGCTGGAATTCGAAACTTTCTCAGCTTCTTTCTTGCTATTGCTAACCGCACTCGCCATCGCCTATAAATAAACACGCTGGGTTTTTTTTACTTTCTTAATTCTTGCATAGAGGCACTTTCTCGTGTTTGTCATCATTATCATGCCGCGTCACCGGGGTCAAATCTGGGAGTACTTTGAGGAAGAGACGGTCACGCAGAAAGTCAATGACAAGGATGTAGAAGTAAATCTTGCCAGATGCAAAGACTGCGGGAAACAGTATCATTTTAATTTAATCTTAGTAATCTAGTAATCTCAATCTCAGTAATCTGCAATCTATTTCTATCTCCATTGGTTTTTCCACTTTCACTATTGAATTGCCTAAAAATGTCGTTCTTTTGGTGTGCTAGAAGGTTTTCTACTTTTCAATTACTTGAAAAAATAATTTTAATTTTTCTTTTCATCGGCAAGTAAAATCATTTAATTAAATTGATAAAATACCGCATAATGCGTACTAAATAAAGTAAATAAATACTTACTATCGGCGGTAGCGTTTTATTTAGAGTATAAATTTAGACAAATAGATGTACCGAAACTAAACAAATGAAACTTATTTCAAGTTGTAAAAAAAATTAAATTTGGTAAATTTTTATAAATTTTTCAATATTTATAAATTTTTCAATATTTATAAATTTTTCAATATTTATAAATTTTTCAATATTTATATATTTTTTTCAATGAATTCCTTTAATGTAGCTATTAATATTGTCTGTCGCGTATAGTTCAACATTCTATGTTATCTCGTTTCATTCGAGACAAAATTTCCACTTCAGTCGAGATCCCGATATCGTATCGTATCGTTATTGTTCGAGGCGTCTCGTATCGTATCGTTTAATTCGAGGCAAATTTCAGAAATCGTATCGTTCCAAAAAAATAACGGGACGCAGAAGCTTACTGAAAACTAACTGGCTTCTCCAGTTAACTTAAGAGCTCCAGCAAGTTCATTATGTAGTTCTTAGAAATCACTGAGCAACAACAATAACATGTCTTTTCAATAACGATAAAATGAATTCTCACATAAGCAGTTCCTTCATGTCTTTCTCATGACCAAATGAGAAAAGAAGATCAGCCTCATCAACGACGACCATTTCAACTGATGTCACATCGAGGTTGTGTGCTTTGATATGTGCCAGAATTCTGCTCGGTGTGCCAACAACTATATCTGGTCTTTCCATCAGTAATGGTCTGAAAGTGAGAAAATGAATTTCATTAAATTGAATCTCAAATAAGATGGGTTCAAATTTGAATTAGGATTCGACTCATGATAACTGTATTGCTGATTTATCTTATTTTGTAATAAGTAAACCTCATTTTTAAAACTTATTCAATAGCAAACTACAGACAAATTGAAATACTGCTGAAAGTCTATTTAAAATGAAAACTGTAGATTAACATTAAATACAAATAAAAAGAGTTTGTTTATATTAAAAGATATAAGATATCCAAAGATATGAATCAGTGTAACAAAGTTAGTGTTGAAAGTCTGATTTTTCATGTTAGTCTAATATAGTATCCAACAGAATTCAGTACAACCTCCTTTTATATCGGGTGCCTATATTGCACGTAAGAAACTAACTTCATCAATGCAGAAATAAGACACCCTTGTATTTAAAAAAATTGTTCAATTAACCCTTGGAGGGCCATGCGGGCCACGGGGTGCTGGTGCACCCCACATATCAACAAATAGATGGGACAATGAAACTAGCAGCCGCAAAAGCCACCAATTTCCTGTAATTTATCACAAGGAAATTTCAGACGCCGACGTGTAATGGTAAACGTAAGTTGACTGATTGGTGATAAAATGGAAAGCAAAAAATGTCAATGGGGTGTACTTGCCACCCCCTTGGCCAGATACGTTGCACAAACCAAAATTGTTATCAACTGGTATAAAGCAATATTCTCAATTTGTTACATACATATATATATCTATATGTTTATTTGGGTAGCAAGTGATTTTTATGCATTCTTTATTAAACAACACAGCATGTTTTGCAGAAACCAACTTGTTAAAACTTTTTTTAACCCTTGGAGGGAGCTTGAAAAAAGTTTTAACAAGTTGGTTTCTGCGAAATATGCTGTGTTGTTTAATAAAGAATACATAAATTTATAAAGAAAAAAGACGTAAGTTGACTGATACGTAAATTTATAAAAAAAGAAAAGAAAAAAAAACTTCATTGGCCATGTGGGGTGCTTGTGCACCCAGAGTTAAAACATAAGCAAATATTGATTCCAGAAACATTTATTGTTTATTTTTGTTTACCAAAACTTGTTACACTACATAAAAACATAGCATACCACAATAAATGTTTCTGAAATCAATTTTTTCTTATGTTTTAAGTCTGGGGGCCAACAAAGTTTTTTTTCTCCACGGCCTTCCAAGGGTTAAACAGATTAAATTCCTCAAATAAATATGAAAGAAGCAAAAAGGATTAAACTATGATCCTGACAAGAAGTACTTCGGTATTTCATACATACAGCTATTTCAGTGAAGATTAAAATAATTTTTTTTATAAACCCCGCTCTTAAGATTAACAGAGTTAAAGATTTGAAGTCAAAAGATCAGTTAAAGCTAATAGATGTCTGGTAATAAAAACACTTGATGTAAAGAACTAATATTAATAAAAATTAATAAACCCATAAATTTTATTGGAAAGAAAACATTATTTGTTTCAAGTCTGATTTTTCATGTTGGTTAAAAAATTCGCCAACAGAATTCAGTACAACTTTATTTATTATCGGGTGCTTTTAGTACACAGATGAAATAATCCATCTATGAGAGAATATCACAAACACCCTCATTTTGATATTACAACAAATCTATACATATAAAAATGACTTTATGTCTGTCTGTATGTATGTATGTCCTTTATGCATTGCTACACCATTCATCTGATCGATAATGAAATTTTCACACAACATTGAAAATCAATAGAGGAAGGTTTGAGTTACAAAAATTGAGATCGTTCACAAAGTGAGCGGAGCAGGAGAGCGAACGGGAACTGGAGAATAAGCGAGAATGGGAAAGTGACCGGCAGCAGAACAGCGCCAGGGAACAAGAAAGCGAACAGCAGAGCAAGAGAGAAAGCAAACTGGAGCGAGAAAAACTATAGAAATACCTCTAAAAACCTGCTACCCTGCTAGTATATTATAACAAGTAAAGGAAAAAACAAGTTTTTCAACACAAACTTTTTTCTTTCTTTTTTTTAATTGAATCATGTATTGCCATCCAATATAAAGCTATGCTGAATGTTTCAGCTTCCTAGCTAGCTAAGTTTTTCTTACAGGTGAAGCTAAAAACACTTGGTGTAAAGGAATAAAAACTATTTTATTAAAAATACAAACAAAAAAAAGGTTAATATACATTAATAAACCCATAAATTTTATTGTTTCAAGTCTGATTTTTCACGTTGGTTAAAAAATTCGCCAACAGAATTCAGTACAACTTTATTTAGTATCGGGTGCTTTTAGTACACAGATGAATGAATTCATCAATGAGAGATTATTACAAACACCCTCACATTACAACAAATTCATTATGCATATAAGATATGTATAACAAGTAATGCTACATACAAATTAATAACAACAAAGACTGAATTACATTCCAGGTTTTACTGTATCAAGTCCGATTTTTCACATTGCTTTAGAACAACATTAAATACAAATAAAAAATAGTTTGTTTATATTAAAAGATATAAGATATACAAAGATATGAATCAGTGTAACAAAGTTAGTGTTGAAAGTCTGATTTTTCATGTTAGTCTAATATAGTATCCAACAGAATTCAGTACAACCTCCTTTTATATCGGGTGCCTGTATTGCACGTAAGAAAATAACTTCATCAATGCAGAAATAAGACACCCTTGTACATAGAACATTGTTCAATTAAACAGACGTTAATGAGAATTATTAAATATATACATTTTATAAACAAAAACCACTATTTGTTTCAAGTCTGATTTTTCATGTTGGTTAAAATTCGCCAACAGAATTCAGTACAACTTTATTTAATATTGGGTGCTTTTAGTACACAGATGAAACAATTCATCTATGAAAGAATATTACAAACACCCTCATTTTGATATTACAAGAAATATATTATAACAAAAATGTTTTAAAAAGTTATAACGGAAAAACAAAGAGGTGCTATTATGTCCTTTTCATAGAAAAATGCAACAGATAGAAATGCATATATATATATATAATTTATATACCCTAAGATGGATATCTTGATATCCATGGCTCTAACTACATTGAATGAATGAATTACTTTATTCTGTACACATTTTTGTTTCTGTTTGATTATTCATGTTGGTTAAAAAAATTCACCAACAGAATTCACTACAACTTATTTATCATTGGTTACTAAAATCCATACCCAGCCTGTGCAGTACTCTAAAAGGCACATTTATGTAGGCAAAGATTATATAGACATTTGAAAAAAGCATGCTCATTCTCCAGTTTCCGCTCATGCTAACTCTCCCATTCCTGTTTCCGCTCAATCTCCTGTTCATTTTGTGACCAATCTCAATTTTTTTCACAAAAACCTTCCTCTATTGAATCTCAAGGTTGTGTAAAAATTTAATTACGATCGGGTGAATGGTGTAGTAACACACAAAGAACATACATACAGACAGATTTATATATATATACCTTTTATATGAGTAACAGGATAGGGTCAACATATTGTTTTGGGAAAAAATGGACCTATCGATAACTCTGGTTCATTCTATATAAATCTTGTACTGTGCCAGAATGCCGAATCCATCTTATTATTCTTTTTGAACTTTTTAAACATTAACTTTGTTAATAACTAGAAAATGTACAAACTTTTGTGCCTCGAGGGACATCTGCCTTGAAACATCAACCGATCGAACCTCCCGAGAACAACTGCTGCAGATTTCCTGTAATTAATTAGAATTTTTAAAAACATTTCAATTTTTTAAAATTTAGTTCAATTGTATAATAACCCTGATATTTCTTTGAGCCTGACTGCAGAGTTCTTTTGTTGGTGCTAACACCAAAGCTTTAGTACATTGTTCTTTTGCAGTCTCAAAATACAAAAATATTTATTTGATAATTTATTTTTATTTAATAAATAACAATACATTAATTGTTATTATATTTTATAGAAAATCAAGCACTTTCTCTAAAAAATACCTTTTTGCTTCTAAGAATTTTCTGGACAATCGGAATAACAAAAGCTCCAGTTTTCCCTGATCCAGTCCTCGCTCTTGCCAAAATATCTTTTCCTTCCAAGGCCAATGCTATGGACTTATCTTGTATCAGGGTCGGTTTGGTCCATCCCAGCTTGGCAATTGCCTGTGGAACAAAGAATTAAAACAAATTTATTAAATGCATTCCAAACTAAAACATCTAAAAAAGCAAATGTACATAATTTTTATAGCTGTGCCAGTATACCGGTATGCCGGTCGGTTTTTGGCAATACCGGCAAATACCGGTTCCGCTGGTATGAAGGGTGCCGGTATTGAACAATCGGCATTCAGCACATCACGCATGAAAGACAAAAATGGTTAGTAATTGAGACTGTCATCTTGTAAATTTTTAAAATTATTTACTGCTTATTTTATTCAGATTATTTTACTAGTAATTATTTTGTGTATGACTCAGTATCCACACTGAATGGGGTAAGAAGGAAAGAAAGGAATAGTTTAAGGCTGGGCCCGATTAATCGGCGCACGCATAATCGGGCCGATTATTGCCGTAATCGGCAAGGGAAAAAATAATCGGTGCCGATTAAACTTTTTTTGAAAAACTACCCATTACATTTTCTTCGTATATTATCTAGTGAAAGTAGGACAACTAATAAAAAAAATCTTTCAGTATGCAGTGAATGAAAGTTGAAATAATAGAAATAAAAATGACATCAAAGGAAACGTCGCAATCTTAAGTCATTCACGAATGAAAGTAAAGTATTGATTGAAAGAAAATTAAATTGATAAAAGAATATAAAAATGACATCAAAGAGTTGGGCGGCATGTTTTGAAAATTAACTGGTTTAAAAATTAAATTATCAAAAAGAATTTAAATTTTTAATTCCCTTTGATCTTGCCGATACTTTAGTGTTGGCGGGACAACCACTAACCATTATCACTGGGAGCGAGCACATGCAAGCAGCAAAACACGCGCTTGTATTATGGCGGTATGTTTCGGAACGAGCATTTTCACTTAAGAAATAGTAATTATAAAATAATCTGCATCATAATCGGTATCAGCAATTTTAATAATCGGCTATACTCGGTATCAGCATAATCGGCAAAGTCATATCGGAACAGCCTTAGAAAAGTTCACAATGAAACTACTGATAACCGTATATTAGCGCATATAAGCCGCGGCTAATACAATTTTTTACACACGTAAGAACCAACATGCGGCTTATAGACGGTCGCGGCCTATTCAGGAACTTTTTTTACACATAATGCTGACACTTAGGTTCATTTTCTTCAAGTTTAAATAGAATACAACTTAAAAACAAACCATAGAATAAATATAAAATGTGATATTTACCAAAATTATAAGTGTTCAATGTAGCTATACAGTTATAATTTATACAACTGAACAGGTCTATACAATGGATGACAGGGGCTTATATACGTAGGAATTTATTCTTGATCGATTTTTGAAGTTTACGCCAAAATGCCATACTTAAGTCCCTCGCCACGGTAGTTTATCTTTGGTTCACTTTTAAACAAACAAACTGTTCTTTACCGCGATAGCTTCGACAGTTTCAAACATCGATTAAAAATTAATTCCTACCTATACTTTTTTATTTTTTTTATTTTATAAATAGGATATATCATAAGGCTTCAGAATATGTAAGTTTCATTTTGACTAGACGACTGGTTTAGGCGTTATAAATTAAAAATGCATCAGCAAGGCCTTTTACTATAATATAGGAAAATTTTCCGTGGCTAACTCATCAGTGGCTAACTTCACGCACCTCTTTGTAATTGATTATTTTTATTAAAGATTTCTCTCTTTCTTTTCTATCATTTACTTATGATATTTTTGTTGTTTTATATCAGAATTAATTCATTCCCCTAAATTGAAAAATTACATTTAATTAGCAGGTCCACGACTAATATGGCTTTGCCTTACTTCTTTTTAGGTGAATGCTGAAACTCAAAATTTTAGTTCGGGATTGCCGATAAAACGTTAATACTATTACCACGGCGGTAGGCGATCTTTCATTCTTTAATTTTATTTTATTTGTACACTTTATGGTATATTCAAACTCAGAATTTGTACCTTTATTTAAAAATGTTAGTTAAATTTAAAAAAACCTATTGAAATTTTTATGCGACAACCAAGGATAGGGTTAGGGATAGGGTTAGGGGTAGAGTAAGGGTATAATTTTAATACGGGACTGCCGATTTTACCGATTGCAATCACGCGAACCGCCGGGGCAATAGCAGCGACCCCGATAAAAACTAACAGTCGGAAAATTCAACTATGCAAAATATGAACCTTAAGGATTCTGTCATCCAAACCCATATCTTCAAATTTTCCAACATCTTGCACTTCTTCTTCACGCATCTTTAGGTATTCATGAAAATACAGAAAGCGACCACGGCACAAGGACCACGCGACTTGTTTTTCGCTCAAATCTGTTGAATTGATACAAAGATGGATAATTCGTGTTGAGCAAATTACTAAAAACAAATATCACGATAAACTATTTAAGATTACGTTTTGCATTGAAATAATAATTTTTTAATTTAAAAAAGTAAAGCTTACATTTTAAATTTGGAAAACGCCTTTTCAAATGTCTTTAATTTGCCGGTGCTGTTGACTTTGTTTTTTTTATTACATAATAGCAGGATACCCGGCGATGCCCGGGGGTTTTTAGAGGTTTTTTTACAGTTTCTCTTTCGCTCCCGTTTCCTTCCCCGCTTGCTTTCACGCTCTCCGTCGCTCTCCCGTTCCCGTTTGTCTCTCGTTCCCGGTCGTTTTTCCGCTCTCGATCGCATTCCCGCTCCCGGCTGCTTTCCCGCTCTCGGTAGCTTTCCCGCTCCCGGTTACTTTCTCTTTCTCACTCGCTTTTTCTCCGAGAGCGAAAGATAGAAAAAACGGTAGAAAAGGCTCTAAGAGTCCGGGCAATCGCAAAATGATGATGTTAAAAAAATCCGTCATTTTAATGGGATATCTTTAGGATAAATAAAAATTATTATGTTTGTTTACACAGATTTATTTATTTTTTATAATGGTGATATGGTGAACCAATATAAATATACCATAATTCTGCTTTTATTATGGTATATCCTCTTTTATACAGCATTTCACTGCAAAAAACCCGCAAATTTAATTATCTCCACTAGTCTGCTAAAAACCGTAACAGAAACAAAGTAAAATATATTTTAGTTTTCATCTCAAAGCTGAAAGAAGAAATCTAAGAATGAGACTTATACATTCTTAAAAAGTTTCTTAAAAATAGGCTAGGAGTAATTTTATAACCTTTTGTCATACTTAACTTTCAATGAAATATCAAATTAAAAACATTTACCAAAACTAATTAATAAAAAATTGAAGTTTATTAGCGCTTTACACAAATGAGAAGCAAAAAGTGTGTAAGGTTTAGTAAAAAAATTAATGTGTGGGATTTTGAAACATTTTGTTTCCATAACTTCCCAATCCCATGCTTTTGCTAAAATGACCCTCTCGTATATGAGCTAGAATTATCCGTAAGCCCACTTTGTAGACCCTACCACACACGACCCAACACAACCCAAAATGTTGATCATTAGAGCCATGCAGAGCCGGGCTGAGGCTATTATACCGAGCCTTGAAAAAATTTTCCTGTAAAAAACGGACCGGGACGGGGTGGTCCTGGAATTTTGTGCCTATGAAACAGGTCGGATGGTGTCGCAGGACAATTCGTCGCGGACAGTTCGTCGCGGACAGTTCGTCGCGGACAGTTCGTCGCGGAAAATTCGTCGTAGAAAAACGGACAATACGTCGCGGACAATTCGTCGCAGAAAAACAAACAATTCGGCGCGGACAATTCGTCGCGGATAATTTGTCGCGTACAATTCATTGCAGAAAACGGGCAATTGTTAATTAATAATTACTATATTTATTAAGTATTGTTTGTTCTTCGAAATAATACAAAAAATAATAATTCCAAAAAAAGCTAAAAGTCTTTGGCCACCTTTCTCTGCTGCACCATTTACTTGTGACACTCTTTCTTCCTTGGTGCGTAGCTAATAAATGCATGGCCCTTTAATTATTATCAAGTGTTGATTGATTAGAATATTAAATCTACCTTTTATATAAAAAAGATAGCAATTTAACATAAACACATGTAGCAAAAATTAATTTATTAATCTGCATCCCCGCGAATAATCAATTGATAAATGATTCTCATAATCCATCACAACAGTACGCAATCGACAATCCAAATCTCGATATTTCTTTTTCCTCAGAGGAAGCATACGCTCAATCATTATTTGGTTGATGTTTTGTTCTTTTTGTAGTTTCACTACTAACCTCGATAGTGTTGGACGTGTAATTTGAACAGCCCGTGCAAATGCATTGTGCCATCCTTCAACTGCGTTGTTAGTACAAGGAATGTCTTCGCGGACAGCTTGGTAGCAGTCCCAGATAACATATTAAACAAGTAAAGGAAAAAACGAGTTTTTCAACACAAAGTTTTATTTAAAATACACTTGATTTATAAATACGAAAGATGTTTAACTTAAGTTTTTTTTTAATTGAATCATGTATTGTCATCCAATATAAAGCTATGCTGAAAGTTTCAGCTTCCTAGCTAGTCAAAAAGCTGGTTAAACAGAGGTTGTTCCTAAATAAAAGTTTGTAAAAATAGCACTTCCCAGTTTATTGGCTTCAAATGCAATTTGTTTAGGTTTGGTTGGCGACGAATGGTTCTGCGACGAATTGTCCTGCGACGAATTGTCCGCGTCGAATTGTCCTAGAACTGGCCGGACTGGGTGTTGAATTTGTGCTAATAACTAGCTATTGTAAGGTAAAGTTAAAAAAAAAAGTATTTTCAAATTATTAGTTCGTAAAACTTTCTTTTTAAGTGTCATTAACTTTCTTTCAAGATGTCAACAACGACCTAACACTTCCAAATTGATAACATCAGCCATAATTTCCCCCCTGGTCTTATTTTCAACTTCAGTCTAAACTAATACATTGCTAATGGGGCTGTCATCGCAAGCCACTAACCAGCTGAAGATATGCATCTGTTCATTTAGAAACGATTGCAGTTGTTTCAGAGAAGCATGAGACTTTTTGCTGACACCAGATTTGCAAATATAACGCCTTTTTGATCGATCGATTTTTTCAGAAATCAATAAAACTCGTTTTCGTATTCATTCGTTCATACGTTGTTAGTTTGTTTAATTACTCGTACGTTAGTTAATCAATTCATTCAGGTTCGAAAGGAGAAAAATTGCTTCGTCGTCGTTTACATGGAGACCGGGAAAAAGCGATTAGAAATAAAAAATAACTAAAACTTATCAGTAAGCTGCATAGCATAAACGGGTGATCGAGACGTAACCTCAAAGCGGCATTTCACCTGGAATGTTAATTCCATCCATCATACAACTCCGTCCAGCCGTAACGATCACATCCACAAAATCCACGCAACGGTGATTCCATTTACACGGGTTGTTGGTGTTGATGACGTCATTGGAAGCTGGGTGGCGGCGGTGGTGATTATGATGACGGAAGATGAAGTTTGATGTGATTGTAGAAGCTGGAAGTTGTGACAATTGAGGATGAATTAAAAAAAGCGGAAATTTTTACAGTGCGGTATTTGAGCAATCTTGTAGCTTTTCAGCAAAAGTAAAAAAAATACAGAATTTGCTAAAGAGCCACCAAGTTGGAATATTATTTTATGGAAAGGATGGAGCACCATTTCCAGAGAACAAGGGAGGCCAGCGGCTGCAGTGGACAGATAAGTTGGGGCCTCGACCCTCTCTTGGTGGGTAATAATTATTCCATCGCCTGTCAACCCGCATCTCCCGCCACACATCAGTCATTCCACAGTTAACAGTCGTTACGTTACGTTACGCGGTGATGAGTCGACTTCTTCATCGGTTAGTGCGCGTGTGTGTGTGTATGTGTGTGTGTATGTGTGTGTGTATCTGTGTGTGTGTGTATCTGTGTGTGTGTGTGACCCGTATGTGCTTCCGTCCGTGTCCCTCTATGAGTACTTGATGGGTTGAGTGAAAGTTTTTCTCTGGATGTTTGTTTAAATGCATTCGTTTATATCAGTCAGACATATATTGTGATTATCATTACTCTTACTATTATAATGGGTTTTAGAATGGAGCTAGATATACATACATACACACGCTTTGTTTATTCTAATTTATAGTAATTAACACAATTCTCACACACACACACACACATACATATACATATATATATATATATATATATATATATATATATATATATATATATATATATATATATATATATATATATATATATATATATATATATATATATATATATATATATATATATATATATATATATATATATATATATATATATATATATATATATATATATATATATATATGTTTAATTTATATTGTTTTAAAGCTAGGATAAATGAAGGAAGGATTGAAAAAGAATGAGAAAGGGAGAGAGAGTTCGAAAAAGAGAAAAAGCAGAGACGCTTGAAAAACACGGGCAACGCCGCACTACCCAGTTAGTATATTACAATGCGTGTGTGTGTGTGCTTATGTCTATATCTGTGTGTGTGTTTGTGTATGTGTGGTTGCAAGCACACGCGTTCAGAAAACAAGCAACAAGTGTATGAGCCCCGAGGCGAGCCCTCCAAAGGGCGTGCAGTGTTCTTCAAAATGGGTTTCATTGGCTGGTGTCATTAGCGCTAGACAGGAAGAGTCACAAGGTCATGAGAGGTCAAGTGTGCGTGCAAAAAAGTCATGATGTGGCTTTTCCATTTCAAATGAATGTAATTTATGTGTCGTCCCACGGCTGTAATTAATTCACACATACACCAATTTTGTGCCGCTCTATCTGTCTATCTATGTCTAATATCCCGTACATTGTGTATATTGTAAAGTATAATGTACATATGTGTAATATCCAGTACATTGTGTATATTGTAAAGTATAATGTACATATGTGCAATATCCAGTATATTGTGTGTATATTGTCAGGTATACTGAATGTGTTATGTAGTGACAGTAATACTGTGTTTATTATATATCATCTGTAAACATTTCGTTTCTTTTATAATTAAATATTAGTTATTAATTTAAAAACTTGTCTTAGTAATAAAATATATTAATCAGTTCTATGAGGTGTTGTTTATTTTCGACGAAATGATGATCAGTGGCTGCATAGCGATAGCGATCGTGTCTTGCGATTACAGAAGGTGATATTCAGGTAGGTGGGGTGACATACCTGTAAAGATTAACCAGGTAATTAGACGGCTGTCAGGTATCCATAGCTGTGACGCTCACTGGCTCTAATGACTTGTTGAGAAATACTGTTTTGATATATCCAGTACATTTACAAATAAAAAATAACAGCTGTGTTATATAAAATATTGTTATTGTTGATGCATTATTATGAAAAAACAACACTCACATGAACTGATATTTTAGATATTTATAATATACTAGTTTAAATATATTTATATTACATATGTTTGAATACATTGAAATTTATATTATTTAAGTTTAAAATATTGATATTCATTATATATGTTTGAAGTGTGGACCTGGAAATTGGTTGATGACTAGATGTGCATATTGTGACAGATTGTATTTGCATGGTTTCCGAACCTGTCGATGGGTTTAAAATTATTTTTTATTGTATTTTTATCAAACCAATTTTACATTGAAATACATAAAAGTGTTGTGGCTCAAACAACTTGATCAGAAGAAGCATTACATGTACAATCATATTATCAACACTCAGAGGCGTGGATTCAGCAAAATGTTGAGGGGGGCGAAGATTTTTTAACTTTAACCCAGAGAAATTTCAAACAAAAATGACCATCCCAATATACATTTGTATGTTGTATTTTCATGTAAATCATCATATTAGTTAAAAAACGGTTTAGAAAAAGTTAACTTTTATTTAATATTGAGTGCAGACAAAAAGGGTTTAAATTATGAATTTAACAAAGGGTATCGACGTTCTTTCATTTTTACAAAATTGTCCACTAAATCATCAAGATCAAATCGACTAAAGGTACTAATAAAAAATCGGAAAATAATAGCAGAGATTTTTAACTAATTGGATATTAATCAACAAGTATGATAAATATTGCTTTTATCAACTAATCTAAATATTCAATCGTGTGTGAGCTAATAAAAATGATTTAAAATGAATTGGAAAAATCTTGGTGAGAGAGCTTAAGCAACCGTGTAAGATAAGAATATGCTAATTGTTCGTCAAGCTAGGACAGATACACGAGTCTAAATTTCATACGAGTTCGATCGGATGGACCGAAAGCAAGCAATCAATCGATTAAATTTCTATAGCGCTATTTCCTTGGCGTTCAATAGTGTTTGGACACGAACTTATTAAACAGATAAGTTTTAAGCCCCCGACGGAAAACAGCGAGAGAAGTAGATTTAGGAAGTAGGAAGAGAGTTCCAGAGAAAGGGACCAAAGTAGGAAAAAGAGCATTTAGGAAAAGAATGCTTAACAGAAATAATACGAACGTGGCTAAGAGAGAAAGATCGAAGACCAGACTTAGGAGGGATTTTTATTAAGTTAGTTAGGTAGGATGGAGAAAAACAATTTTTAATTTTAACCATTAGTAAGCAAATTTTAAAAATCACCCTATATTTAAGAAGAAACCTGTGAAGAAGAAGAGATGGAAAGATAATTATGAGAAAAGTAAGAAGTGCGAGAAACTAAGCACTAAAAGATTGAAAAATATTAGCACTAGGTAGATTATAAGTAGATATAATTCAAAAAATTTAATAAATACTGTTTTTATCAAATAATCTAAATACTCATTTATGGGTGAGCTAGAAAAGATATTTTTTCTATTTGGTGGAAAAACCTTGAGGGGGGCCACGGCCCCCCTCAGCCCCCCCCAATCCACGCCTCTGTCAACACTAAGACTTGATAAATAATTTCTAATGGTGTCACTAATATAAGAAATTATTAATTCGCAGTCTTATAACATGTGTGTGGTCTTTATTGCAAGTCTATCTCTGCAGGCCGTTATAGATGTTTAATTATTTTTGAGAAAATTATTATTTGACATTTATTTATTCAATTTGGTTTAATGTTTTTGTGAAACAAGAGCTTGCTTGAGCTTTGAAATATTTTATGGTTTGAAATAAAATAATATTATGAATGCGATTGATATGCCAACCAAACATTATCCAACATTACAATTTTCGCACTTAAAAACATACAAAAACATTTTGTGTTTATGTATATACAATAATATACATACACCAATATTCTGTATTTATATACATACATATAATAATATAGCCTATAGTGGCCAGTGGCATACATGTTTATAAACGTCATCATAATCACCAACCTCAAAACAGCAATACAGGTGAGCTACTTTGTGTGTAACTTATTTACCTGTCGTAGCACTGTAAACATGTAATTATTAAGATACTTGTAAAGTTTTAATTACCGTTTCACGCCTGTAATACGATGTAAACAAAAAATGTACAATAAATGTAACATTGTTTAAAATACTAGGAATACTTATATACCTATGTTTTTATCAACTGTATATTATTTATATACAGTAGCGGATCTAGGGGGGGCCGGGCCCCCCTTAGAGTTTAAAAAAAAATTGTACTTTTTAACTTAAAGTTTTTGTTTCTGTATCCTGAGGCTTTATCTTTACTAAATTCACCTCTCGACCATCAATAGCTCTGATAATTGGCAGATACTTAAGAATTTCGGGCTTTTTTCAAACCAATTCAATACAGTAATCATTTGTAATATGAATAAAAGCTGTGAGTTCAGGGACGTCAATTTGGAAGGAGCAGAGAGGGTATTCTCCTTCTGATTTTTTAGTGGGCCCCCTGACGTAGTTTTTGGCTTCCAAGAAATCAAAATGAGGTCCCAAAATTTGACTAAGAAGTGTAAAGCTGAAGATTCAGAGGTTTGAACTTTTCTGTAAAGAAATGAACCACCAGTTTTTAGTTTATTTAATAAAAGCAATATTTGATTTTTTAAAGTAAAAAGTTATAATAAAAACTTCGTTTTTTTCATATTGATTCGAAAGTTTCTTATATTTTCAATTTACATATATTTCACCTATCAAGTATTTAAAAGAATGTGGTGAAGGTTTTTCTATTTTATAGATTTATTATCATCGAAAAATTGCAAACAATTAGTAGCCGCCTAATTGCAAAAGTTTTTCATGGTTCACTTAATTTTAGCTTTTATGTGTCTGATGACCTAACTCTATGATGAAAAAAGAGGTGTTTTGTGTTGATATTGCTCCAGAGAAAAAATACAGAAAAAAAGTGAGAGAAAAAAAGAAAAAAAAGAAAAAAAAGGGAAAAATGCGAGTAGATTAAAAGTTTAATTTCGATTCTTTTTGTTTGGTTTTACTAAATAAAAAATTCAAGATATCTTACAACAGACGTTATAACGACAGCAATCAAAATTTAAAAAAA
>CAXBUH010000042.1:30000-32451 GCA_963978895.1 Erpobdella octoculata | reverse complement strand
GAAGGTGCGTGTGTATCTATGTCTCTTGTGCGTATCTGTGTGTTTGTGTGTATCTGTGTGTTTGTGTGTATATGTGTGTTTGTGTGTATCTGTGCGTTTGTGTGTATCTGTGTGTTTGTGTGTATCTGTGTGTAGATAGATAAAGAAATAGAAAGGGAGAGAGAAAGAGAGAGAGAGAGAGAGAGAGAGAGAGAGAGAGAGAGAGAGAAAGAAAATCCTTAATAGGATAATGAGAAGGTACTACTCTCCCCCACTCCATTCGAAGATGCTATTGAAGGTTCAAATCTTCAGATAGACTTTCACATTGTTGCCGTCAGAGAAAAAAAAATTCCTACTTCAATACCTGTCGTTTTGTCTGCTCATCTGTCGCAGTGTCTGTTTGTTTGCTTGTTTGTACGTGTGTGTATTACTCTGTTTTTACAAACTTTTATTCAGGTTACAATCTCTGTTTGTGTATGTATGTATGTGTGTGTGTGTGTGTGTGTGACTTCGGTATTTTGAATGCTCATAGGTAGACTTATAATAAACCATTGTCCCTAATTTTTTTATGTCAAAAATTTATCAGCAGGACAATTAGAGTAGTTTGTGGAAGAACCGCAATGCGGAGTTTTGATGCAGATTTCATTTCTGCACCAAAACGTCCTCCTTGCGGATTGCATTTGCCACATCTCTTAAAGTGTTTCTTCATGCAAGCCAGTGGTGGTTATTACAAACTTTTATTTAGGTTACAATCTCTGTTTGTGTGTGTGTGGCTTTCTATGTACACAAATCTTGCAAGTAAAATTTAACCAGCTTTTTGACTAGCTAGGAAGCTGAAACTTTCAGCATAGCTTTATATTGGATGACAATACATGATTCAATTAAAAAAATTTAATTTGAACATCTTTCGTATTTCTAAATCGGATGTATTTGAAATTAAAGTTTGTGTTGAAAAACTCGTTTTTTTCTTTACTTGTTTTGTTTATCTGCACGTTTCACTGTTTTCATGCATGCTTGTTTCTCTGTCATTTGTTTGTTGTCTCTCTCTCTCTTTCTCTCCCTCTTTCTCCCTCTCTCTGTAGATTTGTTGAATCGAGTCTATTATATGTCTATATCTGCCTGATTGTCTCATTGTATGTTTGTCGATTTGTTTCAGAGGTAGACACACACACACTCACACACACACACACACACACACACACACACACACACACACACACCACACACACACACACACACACACACACACACACACACACACACACACACACACACACACACACACACACACACACACACACACATACACACGACTGTTTTTTGTAGTCCCGTCTCAGTTTCATCAATGTCAATGTTTTAATTAAATTTTAAAAGATTGAAAATATATTTTATTTAAAGGAAAAAATCATAAAAATAGTCGTATGTCCATGAACGTCAAAAATAATTTCGGCCATCATTTGGCTCGTGACAGCAATAATCTTCCTCCTCCTCTTCATCACCATCATCATCATCATCATCATCATCATCATCATCATCATCACCACCATCATCATCATCATCATCATCATCATCATCATCATCATCATCATCATCATCATCATCACCACAACCACCACCACCACCACCACCACCACCATCATCATCATCATCATCATCATCATCATCATCATCATCATCATCATCATCATCATCATCATCATCATCATCATCATCATCATCATCACCATCATCACCATCATCACTATCATCATCATAATCGTCGTCGTCATCGTCATCGTCATCATTATCACAGCAATTCCTGTCAACAAACATATGAAACACCAAAACAGCCACATCACAGTAGAGACAACAAAACAGCATCACAGCTATTTATAGACGACATCTGGAAAATCCCGGGATTCGTCTGGAAGATTTCCATTCATAAAAAATATATATTCCGGTTGTAAACATTTCAAAGAAGTTGCATCCAAATAAACCAAGCAAACGTTCTCTGCCCAATCAAATTTAATTTCTCTTTTTCTTCTTTTTGGCTCTGTATTTGTCTGTCTTTCTGTCTGTCTTTCTGTCTGTCTCGCTACGTTTTCCTCTGTTCGTCTCCGTCTACATGATCGCCAGTCAGGAATACGCCCTGTTATAAAAGATAATCCCATATATGGTCAGATGTTTGTCCAGCTCAATGCTCAGACAGACTTTGAAGACCGAGTTTTGATTTTCGATATAGCTAAAATAAACAAACAAAATAAAAAAATAAAGAAAGAAAGAAAGAAAGAAATTGCTCAACAAATATTTTTTTCAGTTGAACACGAAAATAACCTTGAAAAAGAAATAAAATTTCCACAACAACAACAACAACAACAACAACAACAACAACAACATCAACACCATCAATAGCAACAGCATCAACAACTCCAACAAGTACATTAACAAGTTACTATTTTTAACACCACAACGGTAATAGATAAGAGAGAGATA
>CAXBUH010000042.1:0-27500 GCA_963978895.1 Erpobdella octoculata | reverse complement strand
TTCACATTCAGTTTACAAATTGCAGGTCAACCAGCGACACTAAGTTTTTTTGAGACATTCATACAATTTATGGACATTTTGCAAAAACGTGTTCTGTTATTTTTTGGCCCATCGAAGAAATTTATTTTTATAAACTTTTTGCCGGGAAACGCCTACACAGTGGAATGATTTATATTTATATTCCAGATTTGGTGCGGAGTTTAAATGTTTATTTTCCAGTTGAAGGAGAGACGGGGAACTTCTGGAAAGACATTAAGGAGTTATAAATGACGCTGATGGTGATGATGATGCCAACCATGAGTGGTCGACAGTCTCTGTGTCCCTGCCCCTGTGCGAGTGTTTCTTCTGTGCCGTGTGTGTGTGTGTCTGTGCTGGAGTTTTTGTACGAGTCTAGACTGTGTGAATTCAGTGAATTGTATTCCCTGTATGCCTAAGTCTGTCTACGGTGATGTCTGTTTGTTAGCTTGGAGGTGACAGGTGACACTATTTAAACTCTTACTTCATTCATTCATTCTCTCTCTCTCTCTCTCTCTCTCTCTCTTTCTTTCTTTCTCTCTCTATCCATCTATCTGTTCTCGTACCCCGTACAAACGAACAAACGATAATGCATTAATAAGTCAGTCTGACCTTGAACCCATCATGCAGTTCTAATGCCAAAAATATATTTATTAAAAATATGATAAATATGACGGGGAACAAACGTAATTGCTTAAATAATTAAAAAAGCTAACAAAACGAAACAGCAATAGAATAATAAGAAAAACAACATAATAAGAGTAATAAAAAATAATAACAAGAACATAATAAAAACAACAACATAATAAAAGCACTAAAAATAACAACATAATTTCAACATGATAATAACATAAGGACAACCACACAACAAGAGCAACAACATAATATCAACAACATAACAAGAGTAACAACAACATAATAAGAACAACAACATAATAAAGGCAACAAAATAATTACCATAACAACATAACAACAACATAACAAGAGCAACAACAACATAATAAAGGCAACAAAATAATTACCATAACAACATAACAACAACATAACAAGAGCAACAACAACATAATAAGAACAAGAGAACAACAATAAAAATAAAAAGTTGATGACGCCATGATGCCTCGAGGCTTAATCCGCGCTGGTCGTGGTTCTGTTTGTCCAAAGTTTTATTCCTACGAATGATACTCCGCTTAATGAATTTAAATTGCTTTCTTTGCCACAAAAACGTCTTCTTCGTTTTCCTCTTATTCAACAGTGTCGTAGCGCGAGATGGGCCGGAGTGGTGCCCCTGCCCCATTAGGGGGTGTCCCGGTCCCTTTAGGTGGTGTCCCTGCCCCTTTAGGGGGTGCCCTGTCCCTTTAGGGGGTGGCCTTGCTTTTTCAGGGGATGTCGAAAAATAGAAAAGAAGAAACGCATCCCGCTGTAAGTATTTTGAAAGATATTGAAGGTCATTATTATTATGAGCCCTAGAGTTTGAGTTCTTACCAGATGCTTTCTTGAAAATATCCACCATAGGTGAATCAGTGGTGACATATTCTGTGTTGCATATAAATATGGGGCGCTTGTTGGCATGGTTATATTAGGATGTACCTACACTACACCAGTGACACACAAATTCACAAATTCTTACGAGCTGCCCCAGGCAGCCTCTTATGGATGAGCAAGTAAATAAAAAAAGTGTAAAAACAATTTTTTTCTACAAAAGCAAAATTATTATTAAATAATTTGTTGTCAGCCATTTCAAGGTTATTCTGAAAATTTCAAGCCTGTACAGCTAGTCGGAAAGCTGGTTGAAAATTAGTTACAACAAACGTCCACCTGACCAGAAAACACAACAGACAACAAGAAATCTAATTAAAGTTTTGTGAAAAAAACGTTTCTCCACCCTTAAGAATTACCAGCGGGTCTGAACCATGGTACCCTGTATTCCCGATGAACCGTGGTACCCTGTATTCCCGATGAACCGTGGTACCCTGTATTCCCGATGAACCGTGGTACCCTATATTCGCGATGAAACAGAATCCAAAAGTCCCATTTTCCAGGAAAGACCAACAGAGTTGGGTTGCATTCCATGAAGTTCAACCTTTTCCCCTCTTTAATTGCTGGAATAACCTCGTGGCAGATTTAAAAAAAAATGATCAGCATCATTACTGAAACTCATCATAACCTAGTTTACCAGGTATTTGATAAAGAAACAGTAATCTTTTTAATCGCAAATTGTTATTAATCAGCAATTAATTACTTCATATTATATTATATGTATAATTATTACATATTAGTAACATAGAGCCGGATTTCAAGTGATTCCTGTTTTAAATGTTTTCACACGAAATTTCGCCCCGGGCTCACGTGCCTATTGGTCATCTTGAAAACAACTAAACAGTAATAAAAATAACCAAACTTTAAAATGAAATCTAAGCATAAACTCGTAACAGCTGGAGCAGCTAAAAATCTCATCCTATAATTATTTCAAGTTAATTCTTTCTATGGAAGCTGATTAATGCAAATTAGTTAGTTATGATTTTGTGATCTTGTTCTTCCTGATCATCATCATCACCCACACCCCCACAACAACGACCGCCACCACTAACACCTCCACCACCACCATCATCATCATTATCTTCAACATCACTATCACCACCACCACCATCATCATCATTATCATCAGCATCATCATCATCATCATGACAACCACCACCACCATCATCATCAATATCATCACCGCCATCATCATCTTAGCCGTTGTGTTTGGTAGGCATTTAGAGATCTAAGAGAGGTATAAATTTAATCAATTTGATACTTTTATGTTCAAATAGTTATCTCCCCTCGTTTCCAGATGGAGAGCTGGAAGAGATAGGAGGAAGAAGAGGAGGAAGACAAAAAGAGAAGTGGAAGTAAGAGTGATAGAAAGAGAGAGAGAGAGAGAGAGAGAGAGAGAGAGAGAATGCTGGAAAGTAGGAAATGAGATAACGGAAGTGGACGGTTGAGTGATGGAAGAAAAGTGAAAAACGAAAAAAAAAGATTAGTCAACAAACTAAAAATAAGAGAGAAACAGACAAGGTTAAGTAGAAACAATTAGAGCAAGAAATAGAAAAACCTAAGAAGACAGTAACAAACAGAGAAAAAGAGATAGAATGAGAAACAAAAAGAGAAAAAGAGATAGAATGAGGAACAAAAAGAGAAAAAGAGATAGAATGAGGAACAAAAAGAGAAAAAGAGATAGAATGAGGAACAAAAAGAGAAAAAGAGATAGAATGAGGAACAAAAAGAGAAAAAGAGATAGAATGAGGAACAAAAAGAGAAAAAGAGATAGAATGAGGAACAAAAAGAGAAAAAGAGATAGAATGAGGAACAAAAAGAGAAAAAGAGATAGAATGAGGAACAAAAAGAGAAAAAGAGATAGAATGAGAAACAAAAAGAGAAAAAGAGATAGAATGAGGAACAAAAAGAGAAAAAGAGATAGAATGAGAAACAAAAAGAGAAAAAGAGATAGAATGAGAAACAAACAGAGAAAAAGAGATAGAATGAGAAACAAAAAGAGAAAAAGAGATAGAATGAGAAACAAAAAGAGAAAAAGAGATAGAATGAGGAACAAAAAGAGAAAAAGAGATAGAATGAGGAACAAAAAGAGAAAAAGAGATAGAATGAGGAACAAAAAGAGAAAAAGAGATAGAATGAGGAACAAAAAGAAAGAAAGAACAGTATAGGGTTGAAGTTCGCCCGATATTAGGATGTTTGTAGTTGGTCTTTTTTTCCTTGTGACTGCAGGCAGGAGTTACTGGATTCGCTCAAAGCTTCTGGTGCTATGCAATTTCAAATCAACTGGAGGGGACAAAGCTTGGTCGCTTCCACCACTTTCCTCCTCTTTTTATTGTTCGCTTTCATGTCGTTGCAGTTGTTGACGGTGCTTTGCAGTAAATGTAGCAGTAGTAGTTGTTGTTGTTGATGCTTTTAATGCTGTTGTAAATATTGTTGATGCTTTTAATGCTGTTGTAAATATTGTTGATGCTTTTAATGCTGATGTAAATATTGTGGATGCTTTTAATGCTGATGTAAATATTGTGGATGCTGTTTTAAATATTGTTGATGCTGTTGTAAATATTGTTGATGCTGTTGTAAATATTGTTGATGCTGTTGTAAATATTGTTGATGCTGTTGTAAATATTGTTGATGCTGTTGTAAATATTGTTGATGCTGTTGTAAATATTGTTGATGCTGTTGTAAATATTGTTGATGCTTTTGTGGTTGTTGTTGTTGATGCATATGTTTGTGTTGTTGATGTCTATGTGGTTATTGTTGATGTCTATGTGGTTATTGTTGATGCATATGTGGTTGTGTTGAGGCGTGTGTGGTTAATGTTGATGATTATGTGGATCTTGTTGAATCTTGTGCTGTGTTGTATTAGCTAAACTGCGATGGTTTTAATGTTGTTGCAGGAGCTGATGATGCAAACAGTTTTGTCGCAGCTGCTGACGTTATTAATTATACTGCTGCTAGCAAATCAGAAATTTGAATGAAATGAGTACAGCCAACTAATAAAAACAAAAAATCGACTTTTACAAACGGAGAAAATAATATTCGATTCGATTGTGTTCATCTTGAATTCGAAAGCGTTTTTTGTTTTGTATAAACTCCGATTAAGCTGTTATGCGAATGACGGACATACGCAGCCATGCATGTGCATTATTGTGCATGTGCATTAGCTCGTATGTATGCATGTGCATTAGCTCGTATGTATGCATGTGCATTAGCTCGTATGTATGCATGTGCATTAGCTCGTATGAATGCATGTGCATGTGCATTAGCTCGTATGTATGCATGTGCATGTGCATTAGCTCGTATGTATGCATGTGCATGTGCATTAGCTTGTATGTCTGGAAGTTTGTGCGAGTGAGTTTTTATGTTATTCCTACGCGGACAGACGCACACACGGCAGATGAACGGACAGCTATTAAGATGTTTATCAAGCCATTGAAGCCAGGACACGGCAGAGGGTCAAAAAAAGTGACCGTCCGCTTCCTTCGTATACGTCCGCGTTCAGTACTTTCAACATAACGGAAGTACGGAACACGTGATCGATATGGGATGATGATGATGATGATGATGATGATGATACAGAGAAACAAGAAAGCAAGTTTAAGAAAAATGCTTTTAAAGGTTGAACTTACGGTCCAAATACAGTTCATTGAATTATTATTATTATTATTATTATTATTATTATTATTATTATTATTATAATCCTACTCGGATTACAGATTGCCATTAGACGACGTAGTAGTTCTGAGTGCGGAGAGTTTAATTAAAATGCGGTTTTCACTTTAATATGTTCAGATAGACAAACATAAAAGAATTGATCGAAAAAAAAAAATTTTGAAAGTCAAAATTTTGAATTTTCAGCTTTTGAAAAATTTGCGCGATTTTACATTTTTCGAATAATAAGCCGAATTAAAAGCGTTAAAGAGCTGAAATTTTCAGTAACCACTTAAAAAAACGTATTATTTACTATTATTCTAAGTAAATTTAATTATTTTAATTATATTTTGAGTTTCGTAAAAAAAGGCACTTAGACCACTATAATGAAGCATCTGACACAAAGCTCGAATATGAGTTCTCGATACACTCAAGTTTTTTAATTTACTTTTCTCGAATATCTTTTCAACCGCTTGATAGTTTCTTACCAAATTTCATACAATAAACATATTGCTACTATTTAAAATAAATGTGAATTTACAACTTTGTAGCTCAACGATTAATGCCAAAATAAAGATATTTCATAAACGGTTAGGTCTATATTAGCTTCGTTTCGTCGGTTTTTCACGAATAACGCCCAAACCGCTTGAAATATTTCATCCAAACTTTACATGTTAAAACCTTAACTAATTCGTAAAAAAAGCCAAAAATTTGAGTTTTGAAGGTCAACGTTTACAGCCATGGTAAAAATATTTAAGTAATGGTTAGCACTCGTGCAATTTTTTGGCTCGATTTTTCGCCAATAAAATTTTAACCAATTAATATTTCTCAACCAAATTTGAGGCAGTAATAGAAAGGGTAATTTAAGACAGTTATCTGTAACTGTAGTTTTATAGGTCATCCATTAACTGTTTAATTGATAAAAATACTTTTATTCCGTACAGTGAATATCTTTTTTACCAATTGAAGATTTTTAACCATACTTGATATTCGAAAAATGATAGTAATTTTTAATACGTTTCTTTAGATTATTAAATTTTAACGTTGTAGCTAAACGTTTAATGTTAAATTTAAGCTACAGTACATTTTGTAAAGTGTACGGTTTCAATGAAGCTTTCGGTCCTTTTTTTTAAGTAAATAAGTTTTAAACAAAAGCGAATTTTTCAACCAAACTTCATAGGATGAAACTTTAGATAATTTTGGACAATTATCTGAATTTATTGTTTTGTAGCTCAACATTTAACAATATAGGGAATTAAAATGTTAACAAAGGTGATTTCATTGCTTTGCTTCAATAATTTTTAAACTAATTAAAAGTTAGTGACCAAATTTTATATTTTTTCAACCTAGCTTTTTCTGAATGAGTATTTAAAGTTTTAACTTTATAGTTGCACGACTAGTGCTAAATAAAAACCTTTTCATTTAAGGTATAATTAATAAATTTTGACAAAAAAAGTTTTTCTTTAGAGAGTTAAGCTATCCATCAAATTAAATTGTTTGTACTTAAAATGATAGATCAATTTTATCTATTTAAAGAGATATTAGAAGAAACTCCTGTAAACAATTTTTTTGAAAATTTAAAAATTGTAGCGCGCAAATATCTCACATTTTAAGAATTATGATGGTTTCCAATAAAATTATGAAAATTAAAAATTAATTAAG
This sequence comes from Erpobdella octoculata, assembly GCA_963978895.1. NCBI lineage: Eukaryota > Metazoa > Annelida > Clitellata > Hirudinida > Erpobdellidae > Erpobdella > Erpobdella octoculata. The sequence goes on along the minus strand of CAXBUH010000042.1, from coordinate 20,636 downwards.
ATTTCAGAGATACACCCTTCTGTCTATTTATAAACTTTATGTTAATAATGTCGATTTTTGGCTTCTGATTCGTTATAAAATATCACGTGCTTATATACGTATGATAAGTCAATAGTTGCTTGCAATATAATATATTTTTATCGGAAAAATTGTTCCGTTAAACTTTAAACCCCACTTAAAAGAGTTTTTTAACAAGTTTTAAAGTAAAATTTAAAGAGCAAGTTGTTTTATTGAATTCAATAACTTTTTGGTGTAACAACCCTCCCGGTACCTGGAAAGATGAGACATGGACTACTAGTCACTACTAGTCAACTAGAAACTAGACTAGTCAGTACTAGTGACTACTTTGAAAAACTTGAAAAAGACATACATAAGGACCTAGTGACATAATCTATAGTAGTCTAGTCTAGTCTAGTGTAAGTGTAGTAGTGTAGTCCTAAGGACATAAAAATTTTATTTAAAAGCATTTGTGTTTTGTTCACCATTGGTCCAAAATGAGATCTTAATAAAGAAAGTTGATGAAAAGGTGAGAGATTATAAGACAAGAACACATGATTGTTTGTATCGAGGATGTCACGGTATATTATGGTGATAAATAATTTATAACTTAATTTAATGATGGTTACTGGTGATTGAAAATGATGAAACTACTTAGACTTAGTAACTGATATGATGAATTAGTGATAGAAGACAAACTAAGATTAACATGATAAGGGAAATAAAATACTATGATTTAAAATAATTTAGATTTATTGTAAATTAAAATAATTAGATGATAATGTGTCTTAGACAATTGAATCACAGCAATTTGTGATTGATAACATTTTTGATGAGAATTTAAAGTTATCTTTAGTGGTTCTGGAATTGAGAAAGAGCAGGTATTATAAGAATTAGTTCAAAAACTTTGTGACAGTTTTATAGTATATTTGCTGAAGTGAAAAAAATGATATTTTACATTACCATCTTTTGATTTTTTTTCTTATACTTTTCCCATAATTTTGACAGCATCTTATTCTCACCCAAGTTTCTAGCTTTGAATTTAACCTATGTGCCACAATTTTCAACTTTTCACAATCTTGCACATACCAGGGAAATAAGTCAAACAATATTGAAATTAAATTATTTCAAAAATGTAAAAACTAACAGTATGTTGAAACAAAATGTACAAAAGCAACACATGACCAAAAAAAAGGTTTACATGCAAAACTTGAACAAGATGAAAGAAAAAGTAATTTATATGCAATAAAAAATTAAACAACATAAAAAATGTACAAAAAGCTTACACGGGAAACTGAAAGAAAATGAAATGTACAAAAACAATTAAACAGGAAGTTGAAAGAAAATAAAATGTACAAAATCGCTTACACGGGAAGCTGAAAGAAATTAAATGTACAAAAGCGCTTACACTGGAAGCTGAAAGAAAATGAAATGTACAAAAACGATTACACGGAAAGTTGAAAGAAGATAAAATGTACAAAATCGCTTACACGGGAAGCTGAAAGAAAATGAAATGTACAAAATCGCTTACACGGGAAACTGAAAGAAAATGAAATGTACAAAATCGATTAGACGGAAAGCTGAAAGAAGATAAAATGTACAAAAACGATTACACGGGAAACTGAAAGAAAATGAAATGTACAAAAGCGCTTACACGGAAAGCTGAAAGAAATTGAAATGTACAAAATCGCTTACACTGGAGGCTGAAAGAAAATGAAATGTACAAAAATGATTACACAGAAAGTTGAAAGAAGATAAAATGTACAAAATCGCTTACACGGGAAGCTGAAAGAAATTGAAATGTACAAAAGCGCTTACACTGGAAGCTGAAAGAAATTGAAATGTACAAAAACGATTACACGGAAAGCTGAAAGAAGATAAAATGTACAAAATCGCTTACACGGGAAACTGAAAGAAAATGAAATGTACAAAAACGATTAGACGGAAAGCTGAAAGAAGATAAAATGTACAAAATCGCTTACACGGGAAACTGAAAGAAAATGAAATGTGCAAAATCTCTTACATGGAAAGCTGAAAGAAATTGAAATGTACAAAAGCGCTTACACAGGAAGCTGAAAGAGAATAAAATGTACAAAAACGATTACACGGAAAGCTGAAAGAAGATAAAATGTACAAAATCGCTTACATGGGAATCTGAAAGAAAATGAAATGTATAAAATCGCTTACACGGAAAGCTGAAAGAAAATAAAATGTACAAAATCGATTAGACGGAAAGCTGAAAGAAGATAAAATGTACAAAAAAGATTACACGGGAAACTGAAAGAAAATGAAATGTACAAAAGCGCTTAAACGGAAAGCTGAAAGAAATTGAAATGTACAAAATCGCTTACACTGGAGGCTGAAAGAAAATGAAATGTACAAAAATGATTACACAGAAAGTTGAAAGAAGATAAAATGTACAAAATCGCTTACACGGGAAGCTGAAAGAAATTGAAATGTACAAAAGCGCTTACACTGGAAGCTGAAAGAAAATGAAATGTACAAAAACGATTACACGGAAAGCTGAAAGAAGATAAAATGTACCAAATCGCTTACACGGGAATCTGAAAGAAAATGAAATGTACAAAATCGCTTACACGGAAAGCTGAAAGAAAATAAAATGTACAAAATCGCTTACACGGGAAGCTGAAAGAAAAAACTGTACAAAACTGTAGATCGTCTTAAGATAAATTAAATATTGAAAATGTAGAAGAGAAGTATTTTAATCCTTTGTTTCTTAAATGTAAATTAGTTATAGTAAATGGTCGAGGAGTCCGACAAGTTAAACCTTCATCGATAGCACCTACCTGTATTCCTTTCGACAATTTTATCCTGCATACACCAAAAGTCATGATATCTTACAACTTTTTTTATCAATAGTTAATTTTTTGCTAGGGCCAGTTATTTTTAAAAAATTGTCATTATTAGGGTGCAGAGTTAGAGGGTTACATGCATTAATTTCAGTTACATTAGAATCTATGTTATTAGTTATTAACATTCAGATCATTATAAATATTTTCGGAATGACAAAGTTTAACATGCATATCCATTCTGATTACATTCACATTGCAAAATTTGCACGTTTTCCTATCTTTTGTATTCCCAGTCTTCCGTCTTTTGTAGTCGGCTGGGGAAGTTACCGGAGCAATGGGATTTTCGACCTTGTGTTTTTTGCTGCGCAAGTGAGGAGGCAACTTAGAAAAAAATTTGTGGCACAGCGGACACTCAAATTTTTTCCGTTGTTTTACCTGTAAAAATAATTCTGATTGATGAGAGTCTATATATTATGTTTGTCACAGGTATTTATTCAATTTTGGCTTAATGTTGTAATATTGGTGGTTTTGCCATATATAATAAATTTTGATGCAGTTGACAACTTCTTTATAACAATTTTTATTAATTGCAGTCTAGCCATAAAACATACAAAAATAAATTAGCTCACCAATGGCAAAGATGCCGACTCTGAATTTGGAACGAGAGAGCTCTAAAAGTTTTAAGTAAATGCTTTATTTAAGATTTTTAGGGTAAACACTTTTAAAAGGTGAACTGTAATTACTTGACAACAGAAGCCAAATGAGTGGAAGTAGCTTGCTGGCCAAAACGAGCAGGCAAAACCTGCCACATTAGAACGAAAGAGCTGAAAGTGTTAAGTGAATGCTTCAATTAGGATTTTAAATTAAATAACGATTAAGCTCAACACTTTTAAAAGGTGAACTGTAATTACTTGTCAACAGAACCCAAATGATCCGAAGGAGCTTGCTATAGATTTTGTTACCAAGGAAACCATGGTGGTATTTCTTAGAGAAAAATGTTAGAAGTTAAAGATGTAATTCCCAGCGGTAGAGACAAATTTTTTACTAAAAATTTATGTTTAAATCATAAATAAATTGAATTTTAGATTTCATTTATAAATTTTTAACAGGCGCCATCGGCGTCCAAGAACAACCAAACATTAAGTTAAAAATACTTACCTCTATCACTTCACTTTCCAAAATTTCACTCAAGAACGTACGAGACATTATTTCTATCAAACTAACAAACTGAAAACCTAACAGCAAATTTGTCAAGCTAAAATGACTAAAGGCGGGCTTTGAGAATGCGGGAATATGGTAAGTTAAGTTAAATATGCGAGATGTGCATGATCTCACCACGCAAAACTAATTACTATAAATTTAATAATTTGGGCGTCTTGATGTGTCATTCTTCTAAGTGTTTTATAGGTAAACGTTCATTTTAACCCAAGAAACAGGAAAGTGGTGAAAAAGGCCAGTATTAATTATTTCAATCCCGGCGAAAGATATAAGATGACATGTATGCTACATTCTTCATCTGCAAGTTAAGCAAGGCCAAGGTGAGGGCTGCACCAAAGTTCTTAGGGATACAAATATGCTCACAAGAGCCTTGTCAGTAAATCTTACGTTTGAAGATTTCAGTATTTCCCCTTGAAAACAAAATTGAAGCAATTTATTGTAAAAAAAACCTAGTTCAGAATGTCTGAAAATGAATTTTTAAACCTTTATCGGAAAGATTATGGCTACGTATATAGATAATTAAATCCAAAAACATAGGAGAAACTACACGGAAATTATTTTCTTTATAAATATCTTTTTTCAATAGATTTATTTTTTTTGTTTTATTTAAAAACTAATTTGGACAAGCGAACTCGTTTAATTAAGCGCGCATCAAAACCAGGAAATGCCAATAGTTCGTCTCAAAGCAAAAACGGCGTCTCAAAGCAAAAACGGCGTCTCAAGGCAGAAAAACGGCGTCTCACGGCAACTATTCGGCGTCTCAAGGCACGTCGCCTTTAAACGAGGTAACTAACAGCTAAAAACGGCGTCTCAAGGCAGGGTAGAATCATTATTATTATTATTATTATTATTATTATTATTATTATTATTATTATTATTATTATTATTATTATTATTATTATTATTATTATTATTATTATTATTATTATTATTATTATTATTATTATTATTATTATTATTATTATTATTATTATTATTATTATTATTATTATTATTATTATTATTATTATTATTATTATTATTATTATTATTATTATTATTATTATTATTATTATTATTATTATTATTATTATTATTATTATTATTATTATTATTATTATTATTATTATTATTATTATTATTATTATTATTATTATTATTATTATTATTATTATTATTATTATTATTATTATTATTATTATTATTATTATTATAAAAGTGTTTCGTAACTGCTTGAGGTCTGTCAAGTGCTACGGAGACCACCCATATAAGAAAACCTTAAAACCCTCAACCGCATTGCGATTCCATTTGTCATCATTATTTTCATGCTTATAATGAAATTAAAACTGCCAAATAACATCACTATGCTTTTCTCTGTCATAGTTTATAATAAAGAACAATTAAAACAATATGTCTTTTCTTGAATGTGTTACCTAATAGCCATTGATAAAAATATTTTTAGTTTTAACTAAAAATATTTTGATTTTTACTCAAACTGTAGAGGAAATTTGATATACCCGCGCTGCCCTGCCATTCGCCAGTAATTTAACATTATATACTTTGGCGTACTCATGAAATTGTGGTGTTTTTGTTGTGAAACTCCTTAATAGGCCACTCGATGTTTAACACAACTTCAGCATTAGAAAAAAGTTTACATATCATCATCATCATCATCACCACATCTTTGCCACACACACACACACACACACACACACTGGAAGTGTCAAAGACGTTCATGGTCAGTGGACCATCTGCTAGTATGTGCTATATGTGGAATGAATGTATTCAATACTATTCAAATACATTTCAGATTACATACAAACATACATACATACATACATGCATACATACATACATACATACATACATACATACATACATACATACATACATACATACATACATACATACATACATACATACATACATACATACATACATACATACATACATACATACATACATACATACATACATACATACATACATACATACATACATACATACATACATACATACATACATACATACATACATACATACATACATACATACATACATACATACATAAATACACACACACACACACATACATACATACATACATACATACATACATACATACATACACACACACAACGCACTTATATAATACAAACAGAAACGACGCGATTTTCTGAATGACCACCAGATTAATCACCGGTCAGTAGAGTGTCGCATGAAAGAAGTAAAAATAATTAATCGCTTATAATTATTTATATAAATAAGCGAAGAAATTATTTAAATTGGAAATAAAATATTTTCAAACATTTATTATTAACTACGTATTTAGAATGCGAATATTAGAAAAAATCTGTTCATTAATTTGGAGTACTTATAACTGTGATGAAGATGACGACGACGATGACGATGACGACGACGACGACGACGATGATGATGATGATGATGATGACGATGACGATGACGATGACGATGACGATGACGATGACGATGACGATGACGATGACGATGACGATGACGATGACGATGACGATGACGATGACGATGACGATGACGATGATGATGATGATGATGATGGTTGTAGTGGTGATGGTGGTGATGATGATGACGATGAGATGATGAAGATGAAGACGACGACATTAAAAGATGACGGTTAAAACAGTATTGGTGGTGATTATGATGATAACGGTTACAAAGTTCTGCTGGTTATGATAGTGCTGATTGAGTTGGAAAATGTTTCAATCATACTCAAACACAGGATTACAACAAAGACGCGTTCTTCTCCGCCCCCGACAATTGAACACCAAACAATCTAGCGCTAATCCAGGTAGTTACAGGTGTTCTACGAACAGGTGTTCATTTCGAAAGAATAAAAAAACCTAAAGATTATATCCGTGGATGTTAAAAGAAAAAAATGGCGGAGTTGTTTTTTTCTCAACGTGTACCTCAAACACGTCGGCGCCGAAATGGTTATTTCGTACCGATGCTCAAAAACCCTGAAAGTGTTTTAGTAGGTTTTCTAAGATGATCGCAGGGTATTTGACTCGGAAAACCCCTGAATCCGAAAATTGCAGGGTTTTTAATTTTGAAAAAAAAATTGACGCGTATGATGGCCTATATATTTTGGATGCAAAATGGTCCCATTAGTAGATGGTCAATACGTCGTTTTCCTCGCATCGACGTGTTATTAGGTCAACTCAACATTTAGGTCACTCCGATAAGTCGGCCTAGTTAATTATGTAGGTCACTCCAGTCGGTGGTCGCTCCATCATTAATGATAATCGATGGAACGATTTGCTCCAGAGAAGACGAGTGATTGAGAAAGAAGAAGAAGCATTCGGAATCGAACGTGGAAGAATTTGTTGCAATAATATTGAATAACATTAATTGCATCTAAATACAACAATAATAATAACATTGTTATTATTATTATTATTATTATTATTATTATTATTATTATTATTATTATTATTATTATTATTATTATTATTATTATTTTTATTATTATTATTATTATTATTATTATTATTATCATCATCATCATCATCGTCGTCGTCGTCGTCATCGCCATCATCATCATCATCATCATCATCATCATCATCATCATCATCATCATCATCATCATCATCATCATCATCATCATCATCATCATCATCATCACCATCACCACCACCACCACCACCACAGCCACCACCATCATCATTACTATTATTATTTTGTAATTAATACTAATGTTGTAAGTTCTATAATTTATACAAGCTTTTAATTATTTTCACTTGTCTGTTTTCTGACGTCTGTTTCGGTGGAATCTTGTGATCAATTTTTAACTATCTTTTCGATTTTGGAGGTCTTAAACTTTTTGATTAAACGTCAAACAGATAAAAACACATTATCTAATTAATTATCACCTGGAAAATGTTAATTTATATAGCTAGAACGTTATTTTTGTCTTCTTAGTGCATAAGAGAAACCTGGTTTTTTTAAAGTTTTTTTTAAAGTAATAATGCTTATATTTAGCTCTTTTTAGTTTCAATGTTATTTAGGATTTCAATAAATTATATTTTATGTTATTTAAATTTTGTCCAATACACCCGAAAATTTAATAAAATGCAATGTCAATGACGACGATTTTATACACCAAATGTCATCTTAGATTGGATGATGGAAAGTGCTCAAAATTCGCTCACATTTTCTCACCCGGACAAACAGAAACACAGAAACACAGAGAAACAAGAAGGCAAGTTAGGTAAAACGAGGTGAAATATAATACAGGTAATTTCGTTGGCCAAACAGGTGACTCGTGATCTAATCGTTTTCAAGGTTGAACCTACGGTCTATATGCAGCCCCTTGTATTATCAAGAGATGTTTAGGAACGGTGTTAGAAAAATATTACGAAAAAAGATACTTTTTCAAAAAACACGCTTTTATTTATGTGTTGAAAGTGCACTAAAAAGTATAAAATAATTTTTTTCCTTTCCTTCTATATGTCATCAAATAATCTTTGACTAAAAATAAAAGCGTGGGAGTTCATCCTAACCCACTTCCATTTCCATCATAATTCATGGATTATGATGAGCGTCCCACGCTTTTATTTTTAGTCAAAGATTATTTGATGACATATAGAAGAAAAGGAAAAAATTATATTATACTTTTAGTGCACTTTCCACACATAAATAAAAGCGTCTTTTTTGAAAAAAGTATAATTTTTCGTAATATTATTTTATAATTTTTGGTCTTGTAAAAATTAATTAACGTTGTGTTTGCGAATTTACCTAAAAACTCTTCGTTCAAATCTCCTTGTTAACTAAATTTGTTTGGGTCCGTCTAATTATAAAGATAAACCACACGTCTATATGTGCATAAGTATAGTTATATAAGTATGTACAAGTATAAGGTGCATGCTTCGTTAGCAATGATAGAGAGAACGCCGCTATGTAGGCCTGAATTCACAGCCTGCTTATTGATTGCATTGGCGTATTTTAGTTAATTATAGTTTAAATAGATATTTTTATGATATGAAAATATTAAAATATTGCATTGTCATCGAGAATGCACGTGTTTTGAAATTTTCAAGTCAATTGGACGTGTAGAAGTGGTCGAAAAATCGATTTAAAAAACCTGAAAATACAACACACAACATGCAGATCGACAAGGAACCGCGCTGCCTCACCTCACACATGTAATTTAACATTATATACTTTTGCGTACTCACGAAATTGTGGTGTTTTTGTTGCGAAACATATCGGCCACTCGATGTTTAATAACTTCAGCTTTAGCAACAAGTTTGCACATCATCATAATCACATCTTTGCCACACACACCATACACACACACACACACACACACACACACACACACACACACACACACATATATATATATATATATATATATATATATATATATATATATATATATATATATATATATATATATATATATATATATATATACGAAATTGTCTTCATCTATGGTTTCAGCAAGGTGTCGCTTGTAAGTCAGCCTCAATGGGACATTCAGCCACAGTAAAGGGGTCTTATACATCAATGGCACTCGTGCTAAATCTGTCACCTATCCTCTTCCCTCCTCTTGTGGCGTACTTTTCCATTTTTCTGGTTTTTTTCGCCAATTTTCACTCGTTCGTTTGTTACTGTGCACGAACCTTCTTCAATGCTAGTGTGAGTGTGAATGTGAGTGTGAGTGTGAGTGTGAGTGTGAGTGTGTGTGAGTGTGTGTGTGTGTGTGTGTGTGTGTGTGTGGTGTGTGTGTGGTGTGTGTGTGTGTGTGTGTGTGTCTATCTTTGTAGACTACTTCGAGCCTATGTCATACGTTTAATACGTTGGATGCAGCCTTACAGAAAGCCAAATATTATTCAACTAAAACGTTCTTTTCAAAAAAGTGTGCCTGGTCATTTAAAAAAAATATTTTTGTCCATTGACTCCCCCACATCCCTGGCCTGTGCGAATAATCTAACAAAATTCTGATGTTCTAGTCAAAATATTAGACTCTTATGTAATGGTAAAGTTCGAGTATGTTACCACAGCAACGCAAGTAAGTAAACGGCAATCATTTGTAGAAGGTTCAGTTCTTGATTAGAATGTCATGATAGCTGAGTCATATTGATCATATGTTGGCATTGTTGATGAAAGCACTTTAAGGCTTTGAGACGGCTAAAAATATAAAAACAACAAAATGTAGAATACGTCGTACTCACACACACACACACACACACACACACAAACACACACATGCATACAAACACACAATGTGCACACAAAACACACAATGCGCATACATACAAACCCACACACACTGCACATACAAACGCACACAATGCGCACACAAAACACGTGGCGAATTGTTTATTAGGAGTGAAAGAGCGCACATCGGAAAACTACATGGAAGCATCTCCCGCGGGAGTGCAGCGGCTGGAGGAGTTTGTTCTGCTGGATTCTCCGGTAACATTAATTGAGTTTTAGAATGTTTTGCATTGTGGGTCGAATGTATTTGTAATTTTAATTCTCACCTCCTGATGTCATGGTTGGAGAATTGTCACGGATAAGGAAGAATTAAAATGGAGAAGGAAAAAAGAGAAAATAAAAAATTAGGGAAAAAGAGAGGGGGGATGAGGGGGAGAGGGAGAGAGACGGAAAGAAAAGAAGAGAAACAAGAGAAAGACAGAGGATTATGTGTTTAAATTCTAATTTCTTCAATTACCAGTGATTGGCATCTAGACTATTCGATGATTGAAAACAGAAAAAAAAACAAGGTTTGTAAAATCGATGAGTCTGCGATAGATGGATGGATGGATTGACGAATGGATGGATGGATGGATTGACGAATGGATGGATGGATGGATGGATTGACGAATGGATGGATGGATGGATGGATAGATGGATGGACGGAGAGACGGACGTACGGATAGACAACTGCTGAATGCGTTACAGATGGGTGTATGGATGCTGATACAACTACAGACGACAACGCCAGCACTTTTGCAGACAAACTCACAACAGCACATCTGCTGGTACTAACCTAAACTTCCTAGTATATCTGGAAGTTCCCAATGCCACCGAAATCAATCCGACTATTCAAAGTTCAAGGTTGTTTACATTTTGCGGACGAATCCAAACGATATCGTGCACAGATTTTTTTTCTCTGGATGTAAACAAATCTTGTAACACAAAAACTTTTAACTTTTGTTGATGTAATGTGTACTTTTGAAAGTATATTAAAAAAAAAGCTTAAAATTGTTTAGCTGTTTTGTTGTTATCTTTTTCTTTGAATTTTTTAGTTTTTCACAGTTTTTTCCTTTTACCCCTTCCTCGCGCTCTCTCTCTCTCTCTCTTTCTCCCTATCCCTCTTCTTTTTCCCACTACTCTCTCTCTCTCTCTCTCTCTCTCTCTCTCTCTCTCTCTCTCTCTCTCTCTCTCTCTCTCTCTCTCTCTCTCTGAATCGTTTGATTCACAATGTAATTATCTCACATGATCGACCACAAATGGACGTCATCGACATGACATTGTGTTCAGACGTCCAATAGAACAAGTCACGTCAGCAGACGTCGCAATTATCTCAACGTACAATCGAGAACGCAAAACATTCTATACACCACCGTGTTGTGACAACTACTGTACATAGGTTCATTCACGTTCTCCCCCTCCTTTCTCCTCCACTCCCCTTCCCACTCCCCTCACCTTTCCACTCCCCTCTCTTTCCTTCAGGGGAACTGCCTCTGTCCCGTGTTCGAGGATTGACCAGTCTCAGACATCGACTCAAGGAAAACCAAAACAAATTATCTTTTTGGGTATTAAAAAACAGCTTCTGCAAAAAAGCTTTCACTTAGCTTTGTACTACTTTTAGTGCCGCCCGTCTTATCTGGACCTCGAAACACATGAATAGAAAAAAAAAGATAATAAAAGATTGGCGAAGAGAAGTGGAATAGAAAAATGGTCATTTAAAAGGAAAGAAGAGAGCGGAAAGGAGAGAAAGAATTATAGATATAGAAAAAGAAGAGAGAGAGAAGGAAGATTGGAAAAAATAAAAATTGAATGGACAAAAAAAGAAAACAGAAGAAGATAACAACATCATCGATTGCCACTAGATTTTTTCTTTGGTGTATTAGCTGGAAATAAATCGGCCAAATTAATTGTACGAGGGGCAAGGGGCGCCTTAAATTAACCCCTTATGACGCAACATGTCCAGTGCCCCACACACATCGACAGGATACAGGGAGGCCAGATAAACAACCGGCCAGGGTCATTAGTCCAATCGCTGTCTGCTTTACGAGCCAGTGCCTTCAAAAACGGCTTCCTTGTTTTTTTGTGCGTGGGTGGGCACGAGTATGTATGTGTGTATGTGTGTATGTATGTATGTATGTATGTGTGTATGTGTGTATGTGTGTGTGTGTATGTATGTATGTATGTATGTATGTATGTATGTATGTATGTATGTATGTATGTATGTATGTATGTATGTATGTATGTATGTATGTATGTATGTATGTATTTATGTATGTATGTATGTATGTATGTATGTATGTATGTATGTATGTATGTATGTATGTATGTATGTATGTATGTATGTATGTATGTATGTATGTATGTATGTATGTATGTATGTATGTATGTATGTATGTATGTATGTATGTATGTATGTATGTATGTATGTATGTATGTATGTATGTATGTATGTATGTATGTATGTATGTATGTATGTATGTATGTATGTATGTATGTATGTATGTATGTATGTATGTATGTATGTATGTATGTATGTATGTATGTATGTATGTATGTATGTATGTATGTATGTATGTATGTATGTGTGTTTTAACTCTTTGCGAGCTTTCGTCGCCGAAGGTCTTCAGAAGAAGAACCTCTCATTTTTAGCGTTTCGGCCCTTAAACTTCTTGACGCTTTTAAGAGAGAGGTGGGCCCACGTCCGTTGATCAGGCGGACGCCCTTCGGCGAGAAAAATTTCCAAATTCCTAACTTGAAACACGAAAATTCAAAGTTCAGCAGAAAACTGTTCGAAACAAGACTTGAAATCGCCGGAACGATTATCGCCCAATGTAAACAAGGCTAAACCATTTCGTGTGCATCTTGTAGCGCTTTCTTTTTTCTATTAGCGAAAATCCAAAAAGATGCAGCTTCAGCTGTCTGGGAGATCTCCTTGATGGCTCGAGTTTTTTCTCGGTTTGAAAAACCAAGAGCTTTCAGCAGTTTTAACATTGAGCTGCTAACCAACCCTCGGACGCCAACCTCGACTGCAAAAATTTCAGTCCTGAACCCTTTGGCATTCAAATCACATGCTAAATCCCTATATCTCTCCTCTTTGAAAATATTGCTAGATTCCATGTTACTTTCCCATGGCACAGAGAGTTCAATCAGGAACATTGTCTTGGCCAAGTCGGAATATACAATTATATCCGGCTTTAAGCCGCTAGATCTCACTGCTTCTGGAAATTTTCTTTCGCCATCCAAATCAGCTGAAACCGACCAATCGTCGGCAGCACCCATCACACATTCAAAGTCTCTTGTAGATCTGAACCTGTGGAACTTCAGATTGCCTTCTCTCAAAAAGTAGATTTTCCTTTTCTGCTGTATTCCTCTTGTCTTTGCTTTCTTACACGCTTCTTTGACGAAGTCAAGCAATTTTCGGAGTACTTGGTTATGACGCCAAGTGTACCTCCCGTGTGAAAGTGAAAACGAACAACAGGAAAGAACGTGAATGAGAGTCTCCGATTGCCCACATAACATGCACGAATCATCGTCTTTCAACTTCCATCTTCGAAGATTGCTGGATGACGGCAGTTGATCATAAACAGATCTAATCAAAAAAGACAAACGTAGTGGTGTGTATTGCCAAATGTCTTTCCAAGAAAGTGAACGCTGAACAGCATTTTCCCATGTCGTCCAGTCTCCTTGTTGAGATAACTGAACAAACTTAATCATTCTCTGGGACTCGATAGCTTTCTTTCTTTCCTGAATGACCAGACTTGTTCGTTCACTGGTGCTGGCTTTTGACCACCAAATTCGATGGGTTGACCCGAGACCCCGTTTGTCCTGTTGAACTGCCCCAACTCTTTCTGTCCAACGTAAAGAGGCTTCAGCTTCTGCGATCTCCTTTCTGGCTACCCATTTCTTTCCGGACTTTACAAGAGGTCCCATCTCCACAATTCTTTGATCCGAAGAGTTATCCAGCATTAGTTGCGTACGGATCTTGTTTATCTTAAACTCCTCAACCAAAGACTTCAGTGGCAACCTCAGTTTGGCAGTCCTGCTGTACAAAGCTACCGAAGAAAATCCCGGAGGCAGACCCAACCATTTCCTTGTAAATTTATTCATCTTCCTTTCTAGCTTTTCTACCAATGGTAAGCTCATCTCATACATTGATAGAGGCCAAAGCAATCTCGGTAATAGAACAAACTGAAGCAACCACAATTTGAACCTGCTCTGGAGTGGGGCCGCATCAATTTTCTTCATATCTTCAAATGCCGATCGAAGAACCTCAGAACACCGTCCAGTGTCGTTAAGCGAATCGTCATACCACCTTCCCAGGCTCTTAACCGGTTCTTCTCTCAATGTTGGGATCCTGTTGCCAGCAACTGAAAACGTCACGTTGTCGTCAATCTTGCCTCGTCGCAGAGATAAGCTTCTTGACTTGGTTGCCTTGAAACTCATGCCGCACCATGATAGCAGCCCGCTGAATGCATCAAGAGCCCATCGCATTGAGATACATTTGTTTAGAACCAAAGTTGTATCATCCATGAAGGCCTTCACCGATGGCATCAAGATACCTTTGCCAACGTAAGCTTCCTCCACGCGAGAACCCACTGCATTCAGAAGCAGCTGCATCGCTAATACGAAGAGAATGGGTGAAATTGAGCAGCCCATTGCTATACCAACTTCTAACTGGAACCATTCTGTTGAACAGGAGGACGTAGACAACCTCAATTTGAAATGTCCAAAATACTGTTGCAACATTTCTATCACAAAATTTGGAACATGATGCGATCTGAGAGTTCTCCACAACATTTGGTGACGAACGGCTCCATAAGCATTGGCAAAGTCTAACCAGACAATGTGCAAGCTGAGACGATTTTCTTTAGCTCTTTTCAATGCTTCCCAGATCACTGACGAATGTTCGATGCATCCTGGTACTCCTGGCACTCCTCCCTTCTGAACAGACCTGTCGATGTAATTGTTTTGAATTACATAGCTTGTCAGTCTCCGAGCAAGGACAGCAAAAAATATCTTTCCCTCGACGTTTAACAATGAAATTGGGCGAAACTGATGTATTTCCTTCGAGTCTTTTTCTTTCGGAATAAAGATACCTTCTGCTCTTTGCCATTCGCTTTCAATTCTTCTTCTTTCCCAAGAGCCCACGAGTAGAGAATGCAATAATCTCAATACTTCTGGGCATTTTTTGTAGATGAGATATGGCACCCCATTTGGTCCAGGAGCAGATCTGTTTCTTGTTCTGTAGAGAAATTGAGTAACTTCGAGTAACGAAATCATGCCTTCTCTGAAAGAAAAGTTTGGAAGTGGGATTTCTGGAAGATCGGTTCTTTCTTCTAACTGCTGATCTCCACGCGGGTCACGGAATGCGGACCGAAAATATTCATCGAGCGTTGCCTTGTCTGCTTGAAGCGTTCCTGACTTGGGTGGGTCCAGTAAATTTCTTCCATATTTGAATGGGTCTTTGATGAACTGAAACCTGGCATTTCTCTGATCTCTTTTCTTTATCCGAAAACGCTCGGCCTTCATTAGGGCAGACAAACGACGCCCCAAACTCTGCCGCAGCTCTGCGAGACCAGCTTTTTCATTTTCCTGGGCTCTTTTCCACCGCTTTCGTAACAGTTTTTTTTCTCTCTTCAGCTGATTGATTTCTCTTTGACGTCTAGAAATCATGCCTTCATTGTTTCGAACCTGACGTTTTTGTTTCACACCAAACAATTCAATGCTTTTTTCGTAAATAACATCAGTGAAGTCTTTCATACTGAAATTTGATGAATTTCTTGAACGTGTTTTGAGAAGTTTTGAGAGTGTTTCGTCCAACTTTTTCCATGCAATTGTATCTCCTGCTGCAGGAAAATCAATTCTTGGCCTAGGTTGACTGATTTCTACTTCCGGATTCACATCTTGAACTGCGTCGGGGCTGTGGTTGGCCTCCGGCCATATGTATGTATGTACATATGTATGTATGTATGTATGTATGTATGTATGTATGTATGTATGTATGTATGTATGTATGTATGTATGTATGTATGTATGTATGTATGTATGTATGTATGTATGTATGTATGTATGTATGTATGTATGTATGTATGTATGTATGTATGTATGTATGTATGTATGTATGTATGTATGTATGTATGTATGTATGTATGTATGTATCTATCTATGTATGTATGTATGTATGTATGTATGTATGTATGTATGTATGTATGTATGTATGTATGTATGTATGTATGTATGTATGTATGTATGTATGTATGTATGTATGTATGTATGTATGTATGTATGTATGTATGTATGTATGTATGTATGTATGTATGTATGTATGTATGTATGTATGTATGTATGTATGTATGTATGTATGTATGTATGTATGTATGTATGTATGTATGTATGTATGTATGTATGTATGTATGTATGTATGTATGTGTATGTATGTGTGTATGTATGTATGTAGGTTAGTGTGTGTTTGGTGATACAGTCAACCAAATTTCAAGAAAGGTTTTCAGATGCTCACATATGCGTAATCGGTGTTTGTTCACATTCACATGCACCCAGGCACACGCACATGGACACGTGCATCAGCGTTCCGGATGTCTCTGTTTGCGCTATTGAATGCGCAGGCTTAGATGTTGTGATGCGTTCACATGATACATGGATGATGGCAGTGCTGCTCCAAATATCTTCTTCTCTCTCTTTCTCTCTCTTTCGATCTTTCTCTCTCCCTATCTCTTCCTAGCTTATTCTCTCTTCTTTTATAATTTTCATTTTTAAAGCTTTTACTTTTTATTTATAATAAATCATTTACTAGCTAAATTTACCATATGACATAAAATGGATGTTGTGGGTGCTTGCCCATCGCTAGTTCGGGTGTCAACAGCGGCTTAACTTTCCAAGACGTGACCTCTCGAATATATAACTTCTGGAAAAAGTTAAAAAGAAAATGGTTCTCGACGAAAGGCTTCAGTACAAAGGTTTCAATACAAATTCTTCACGTGGCCAAACAGTCATACTGTGGTTAGTTGAGTATAAATTGCTTACAAACAGATACCTTTGAGATCGCGTGATAGCAATAGCTTAGATACTTTATATAACCGTCGATGTAAATAGGGCTTACAAAAGTCTTCATTTGACTCAATATAAGGTCGGATCTGATGGGGGGTGTGAAAGGTTCTTGAAGTTTCAGATTGGGCTGTTAAAGCTGCACGAGATGGGAAACCTTGAGCGTTTTCAATTTAACTTAGTTATGCCCTCTTTACCCCCTCTCTCCACCCAACACTGTCTCGGATATATCTCCTATCGTTTTCCATATAAGGCCTAAATATTTGTGATTCTGAATATAGGCTCTGTATTGATACCGCTCTTTATCAATACCGCTTTGTATCAATACCGCTCTGTGTCAATACCACTTGGTATCAATACCGCTCTGTATCAATACCAACAGTACCAATTTGGGACACATGATTCAGATCTGTCCCAAAAGTGAATGACTTAGGCGAGAAAGTCACGACATCATCGTTCGCAAACTGGGAGAAAAACTCCAATCAAAGGGGATTCATCACGAACCGCGAATTAGAACCAAGATGGGCTTGAGAATTCCGGATCTCTGTGCATGGGAAGGATGATCAATATTTTGTATCTGACGTTTCTGTCGTTTCTGATCTAGCAAACCTGAACGAGGAAACCGACAAAAAACTCAGTAAGTACGATATCAGGGACGTCCAAGCATGGATGAAAGAAAACAACCCAAGTCGGGTCCTCAACTTAAAGCCTGTCATTACAGTTTTTGTGTGCAATTGAAGTGGGATGATGTGATGACCGAATAGTCTTACAAAATTTGGACTAACTTTGGTATCGGGAAAAGATTATTGCTTTATTATATGCTTTCAGTATTCTTGAATATTAACAATATTTAGATTTTTTTTTAAATTGTTTACATAGAGAGTAGGTAGGAGGCACAAAAAGCGCAGAATGTTACTTAACATGGAATTGCCTTTTTGATTGAAGTTGTATGCTTTATTGTGTGTAGGATTTCCATGGTTCAGATCTATATCCGTCTTGGTGATCTCTCAGGCCCACGTGGGAACGTTAAATATTTTTTTCGAGTATTGAAGACATTTTATTTATATTTAATAATATTTTTATTTTTATTTTGCCTTGACTGTATTGATTTTGAAGGTTGAGAAAATGAAGGATCGAACAGTAGTAGTCGTAGTAGTGGTAGTAGTAGTAGTAGTAGTTGTTGTAGTCGTAGTAGTGGTAGTAGTAGTAGTAGTAGTAGTAGTAGTAGTAGTAGTAGTAGTAGTAGTAGTAGTAGTAGTAGTAGTAGTAGTAGTAGTAGTAGTAGTAGTAGTAGTAGTAGTAGTAGTAGTAGTAGTAGTAGTAGTAGTAGTAGTAGTAGTAGTAGTAGTAGTAGTAGTAGTAGTAGTAGTAGTAGTAGTAGTAGTAGTAGTAGTAGTAGTAGTAGTAGTAGTAGTTGTTGTTGTTGTATTCGTAGTAGTGGTAGTAGTTGAAGTATTGAGCTCCAATTTTTTTCTTAAAATTATGGTTTGTTGGAGGCTTCTAAATTCGCTTCAGAAGTATTTTTTATACTTCTTTTTATACTTTCTACATTCTCCAACAACGGCAAGTTCCTTTGTTGTTTGCTAATAGTTCAACCGTGTCTCAATTCCATTCGATTAAAAGTTGGCTAATGAGCAAACTTCGAGTCGATTTCGAGCGTCGAACGACAACCGTAGCAGCCGAAGTAGCCAATTAGCCAATTAGCCAATCGAGCTGTTTATTGTACAATTACAGTTTTGTTTGCTATTTTCATAAGAATTAATTTTAGCTTTGATTCGGAAACAACAAAAAACCCGGCTACCACTCCAGGTTAAAATCGTTGAAAGCCTTTCCTAACGTTTTATGGATCGCATCGCGAGAGTTTAAACGAGAGACAAACAATGGTTAAGGTGAGCCGACGAAAGGAAGTTGTGTAAGTAGGCTGGATGAGCCTGGAAAAACGTACGTGCTATGGTCGGTTATGGATGTGAGGTGAGGGACACGAAAGGTCATCTTGTGTTTCTGTGATCTTTAAGAAATGTGCGTAATAACTTGATTATGAAAAAAGAAAAGGTCCGTGTGCACGTGGATAGTTTGCTTATGGGTTTGTTCACCTTTAGTAGCTCTACAAATACCTGGAATTGTACTTTTGCCTGATTAATTATAAAGGTATCAACTACACGAAAGTACAACGTTTCTAATATATTCAACAAAACATCCACTTTTGTGACATCCTTGCTCAACCTCATTTGCATTCGCGGTTTTAATTTTTCGTCTCTTGAATTTTTCTCATGTTCAAACCTCAGCCGCCATAGGCGTGGGACACTGGACAGAGGGGCAAAAGCCCCAACCCCAATTTCAGTGTATAGCTAATTTTTCGGGCAAACAGAGAAGTGCCTCCGACTACCCCCCCCGACTACCCCCCCCCCCAGGACATCAGTCTTTTTGGAAAAAGATTGAAAAGAGGGTTTCATAACTTTTAGCGAATAGTACCTCCGAATACCTACCCTCCGGTAATCAGCTCTTTTGGGAGGAAAAATGAAAAAAGGTTCTTTTAAAATTGGTGGGCCCCGAGAACACAAGCTGCTGTCCTGAAGGTTTTGCTGAAATGACCCCCCCCCTGGACGTTCCATGATTGCAAACTATTTCTTTCTTTTTTTGGCAGATGCCACCAGCCTTGCTGTCCCCCCCCCCTACTGCATGAATTTTCCTTACGCCTATGTCAGCTGTGTACAACTACAGCCAACTTAAAAGTATTCTTTAAAATAAAAACTTTTTTTAAACCAGACGGTAATACTTAAACAATGCAATAAAACCCGTTTTGATTTATTCAAGTAATGTAAAAGCCAGTATCAATTTTTTTAAACGAAATATGAAGATGGAGAAATAAGAAAAAGAGTGGCTGATGGAGAGAAATTAGAAAAGAATACAATTCAGAAAAATAGACTTAACCATAAAAAGAGAGGGCAAGAAAAAGAAAAGAGAAACAGAGAAAGAAAGAGAGAAACAGAGAAAGAAAGAGAGAAAGAGAAAGAAAGAAAGAAAGAGAGAGAGAGAGAGAAAGAGAGGGAAAGAGAGGGAGGAGAGTCAGTGGAGCTGCAGTTATGGCTGACTTGACTCGAGACAGGCACTCCTTCTTCTGTTGTCACTTTCAAAAGAAACTTCTACTTCTACTCCCACTGCGCACGCCTGGCTGTGTCGTACGTCACAGACGATGTCATTTAATTAATTTAATTCAATTATAATTCTTTATTAATCAAACTAATTTTTATTCACCCCAGAGTTTTTCTTTTATAAAACCAGTTGTCAACGCTTTAACGCAAGTATTAAATCTGAACTACGTTTTTT
>CAXBUH010000041.1:212500-227000 GCA_963978895.1 Erpobdella octoculata | reverse complement strand
TGGTCGGCGAAACGATGGCCGACACGTAAGATTAAAGATATTAAAATATAAAACCTGAATGAAAGGCTCTCGAGAGTATAAAAGTATAAAACTGAATAAATGCGGCTATTCACTTTCGTCTGCGAAAAGTTATGTTGCCGCAGTTAGTTAAATGAGAAAATGCGGGCACTCAGAATATATATATATATATATATATATATATATATATATATATATATATATATATATATATATATATATATATATATATATATATATATATATATATATATATATATATATATATATATATATATATATATATATATATAATTACAATATTTCGGCACTAAATGTTCATAAAAACATGCTCTGTTGAAGAATACACGCCATTTAGATAACACGGTTTTTTCAATTGATTGTTTAAAATATTTTAATTGAAAGTAAGCACTTTTACTAAACCAAAATCAAACGTTTTATTCTTTGCCGCTGACTTAACTATTTCTTTAACTGTAGCTGACGCTATAATTACTGCAACAGTTTCTTCTTCGGTGTCTTCATTTAGTGAAGCCACATCTTCTGAAAAGTGTTCGAATCGAGACTGTTTCATGTTAGTAGCCGGGTACGCTCAGCTGAGAGTATCTGCAACAACAACCTGAGTAACTGGTTTAAAAACTGAATCGAATATGTAGTTCTGAAGTCTGAGTAACATACGTTGTAGTCGACGTGGGGCACTAGTGAGGGCCTTTTTGAAAATTGAAATAAGTGGCTTGTGATCAGTCTCAAGAACAACATGACAACCATAAACATATGTGTGGAATTTTTCCATTGCAAAAAGTATTGCAAGATTTGATTTTTCTATATGAGCATAATGTTGCTCGGTTTGAGTTAATGCCCGTGAAGCATACGCAACCGGCCATCCGTTCTGGAGTAAACGGACCCCGAGGCCACATTGTTATGAATCGCATTGCACCGTTGTAGGCTGTTTTGGATCAAAATACTGCTGCACAGGGTCGTTCGGAGGAACAGCTTCAAATTATATAGGGCCCTGCCATGTACATCTGGTTCCCAATAAAATTGAGATTCTTTGTTCATTAAATTTCTTAGTGGTGCAGTGACTTCAGACAAATTTGGAACAAACTTAGCTAGGTATGTTGCCATACCCAATAGTCGTTTAACTCCTTTTGCATCATCTGGAGGTGACATTTTATCAATTGCTTCGAGTTTCTCACTGTCTGCTTCCAGACCTCTTTCCGTTAGACGAAGGCCCATGAATTCAATTGACTTTTTTCGTAATTTAAATTTATCTTTGTTCAGACGATGCCTGCAACACGACATCTGTTGAGTAGGACGAGCAATTTTCTGTCATGATCATTGGTGGCTTCTGCAATATTATTTCCACTACCTTAAACAAGCAAATCATCAGCGATGCATGCAATTCCTTCTGTGTTGTCGAACATACGAAGATCGGTCTCCGGTAGACGTAGTCTGGATTTGCCTATAGCTTCGCATAAAAGGTCGTGTGGCAACAAATTTACTGTGGCTCCCGAGTCCAACTGAAATCTGATCTGTTGCTTTCCCAGCTGAAGATTTGCAAATAGCTTTATTGGGAAGTTTGACTGCTGTTCACCTACAACCAAGACGTCATCTGATTCATCAAAGTAAGGAACAAAATTAAAGAAATCGACTTGCTAAATAAACTGAAGGACATGAACATTGACAAAAGGTGGAACACATTTGTGTTTCACATAAAAAAGGTTATTGAAAAAACAGTGCCGACCCACAGGCGTTTCAACAAAAAGCGACCTTGGGTCAATAAAGACGTTCAGAGGGCTAAAAGAACTAAACTTAAAGCATGGAAAAAATGCAAAAACTAAAGCTTAATGTTTTGGAAGGTTATACAGAAGAAGAACTGGAACTGACAAAGAATAAATATGTTAAATAAAGAAATTTAGCTAAAGCGACAAACCGAACGGCGATTAGAAAATATGAGGAAAAATTAAATCGAAACATAAAGACTGACAACAAAAGTTTTTACAATTATATGCGAAGCAAGCAAAAAAGAAAAGACAAAGTGGGGCCACTAAAAAACAACCAAGGCAAGATTATAACCGATGATGAAGTTACGGCAGAAATGCTCAATAACTAGTTTGGATCAGTTCTTACATAAAAGGACTAAAATTGCATTCCAGAGGCAAGACGAAAGTGCGAAGAGAATTCTGATCAAGTATTGACAGACGTTATTATCACGGAAGAAATGGTTCTGGACTTGATGGGAAAACTACGAGAAAACAAATCACCAGGAATAGACGAGATTCATCCAAAGTCTCTGAAAGAAGTGATACATAAAATTCCATCATGTCAGGAGATGTGCCGAGGGACTGGAGAGACGCAATAATAACACCTCTGTTCAAAAAAGGTAATAGATGGGAGACCAGTAATTATAGGCCAGTAAGTTTAACATGCATCGTTTGTGTAAACGTAGAGGAATATGCTTTCTAGCGATTCGTAACGTTAAAATCGAAGTTATTTATAACACAATATTTCTTGAATTTATTTTAACTTTATTATATTTGAATTTAATCTTTTACTTGACTCAAAACTGAATTATCTCACTTTGTAGAATTTCGCACGGTTCTAACAAATCTTTTGATAATTACAATTTCTCTTCCAAAAACAACCTACTTCTTTAATGAAGACCCCTAATAAGGAAAAGACCAATAACAATTATATATATATACATATATATATATATGTATATATATATATATATATATATATATATATATATATATATATATATATATATATATATATATATATATATATATATATACCCATTCATTCATACATATATATATATATTCAGACCAATAACAATTATATATATACACATATGTATATACGTATATATACATATATATATATATATATATATATATATATATATATATATATATATATATATATATATATACATTCAAACATACATATATATATATATATAAATAAATATATATATATATATATATATATATATATATATATATATATATATATATATATATATATATATATATATATATATATATATATATATATATATATATATATATATATATATATATATATATATATATATATATATATATATATATATATATATATATATATATATATATATATATATATATATATATATATATATATATAACACAATGTCACAAGATCACATATATACATATAAATGACTATTGTTTAAACATATCCAATCATTATAAAATGCACACCTAATAATAAAATAAACAAATATCACGAAAATACGTAAGATGAACCATCTTCATCTTACATATCCCCCCTCTTCGAAAAAAGGAACGCGTCAGTGTTTCTGATTTCATCGTCACTCCCTTGACGACTAAGAAAGTCAGCACCGATGTTTTCCTTGCCTTTGATGTAGTTTACTTTAGACTTATTCTCAATCTCTATCTCTCTGCGTGTTGTTTCAACAGGGCGGGCATCTCCGAAGATTGCCGAATTCAACTTTTCATCTTTCCCCACCCCTCCTTGTTGGCCTCTAGGCAGAAGATTAAGCCTTGGTCTTTCTTTTGGCGGATTCAAAGCTTGAACTTTTGTCTCAACTTTATTTCCCATCTTTGAAATGGCAGACGTGTTTCTTTCCTTGCTTTGATAGAGCTCCGAGTTAGCCGACGTTTTTCTACAATTTACCCAATCATTTCTCTGTGTGCCGTCGTAGTTAGGAGCGGGTTTCTGTGGTTTCTGACCAAAGCGTTTCCCTGCAGCTATTGCATCCAAACCTCTTACTCCTTCAACATTTCCCAGCATGAGATCTCTGAGTAGGTTTTTCATGCACACAACCTCTCTGGTTCCTCTGATTCAGTCTGTTTTGATTTTTACCAATGCTGTTGGAGCTACCCAAACTGTGCCGTTGATCAAAACACAGGGTCTTGTTCTTCCGGTCATCTGACGCGGGTGTACTAATGATTCCTTTACCATTATGGCAGTACAGCCAGTGTCCTTCAAAACTTTTACCGGTTTTTTGTTCACAAACCCTCTGGTTAATTTAAAATTTTCTCCTGAGTGAAAACAACCATCCGCTATTACCGGTGAAAGGCAGCCACATTTTAATTGGACCTCATTCATTTTACCTTCCATCACCATGGCCGCGCATGAATTCACTACTCCAGAATTTTTGCATGGTGGTGTCATGGTGGCCTCTCTGGAGTTGCTTGAGTGCCTTGACTGCAGAGCCTCGCCAAATGTCCAACTAGATGACAATCCTTACCATATGGCCCAGCTTATTGCAATTGTAACAGCGTGGTCCAACCATTCCCGAGTCAATGTCTGATTGACCACGATTTCCTCTAATTCTGCTTATGTTTTCGACTTTTGCGAATTTTTTCTCTGGGTGGACTTGATTGTACTTGTTGACCCAGCGACTTAACTCATTGACGTCACCGCTTTCTTTCTCCAACAAATATTCAGCCATTCCCAACGGACACTTTCCAAAGAACTGCTTTTTTAAAAACAAAAACAATAAGTTTCTTGTACCCGAGAGATCCACCTAGTGCCTGAGGTAACTATCTAGTCACACTAGATACTGTTCCCAAGTCTCTTCTGGTTCAAGCTTTGACTCTCGAAACTTTATGCGGTAGTCTTCTGCCGACTTCCCAAAACGACGAAGGAGTGCCTCTTTTACCGACCCGTAATCCTGCATCTGACTATCGCTGAGTTGGCCAAACACTTCCAATGTCTTCGCACTTAGCAGAAAGCCCAGAAGCATTCCCCAACCCTTTTTTGGATGATCATTTGCCTTGGCCAATGCATCAAAACGGAGCAAAAACGCGTCCACGTCGTCACCTTCCGAGAACTTTGGATATGGAATCTTTGTTACCTCTACCGTCGGCTTTGGCTCTTTTTTTGTTTGGGCTTCCAATTCCAGCTTCTTCAATTCTAATTCATGTTGACGTTGAGCTGTTTTATCTTCACGTTCACGTTCACGTTCTTGTTGAGATATTTTATCTTCACGTTCTTGTTAAGCTATTTTATCTTCACGTTCACGTTGCGCTATTTTATCTTCACGTTCTTGTTCCGCTATTTTATCTTCCCGCTCCTGCTGAGCCTTTTTTTCTTCCCGTTCCTCCATTCTCTTAACCATTTCTTCATTTTTCAATTCTTTGACGTAACTCCTTAAATCCACTCCGGAATAGCCTAGAGCCTGTCCCATCGCAATGAATTTTTCGTCAGACATCTTTCACAAAAGAAAGGAAAAAAAATTCGGTCACTTGTGATCATACAGCTTCAAAAAATATATTTACGCATGAAAATGCGTAAATACGTTTAAGGGTTCTTTGGAATGATTTTTTAGTTTATTGGAAGAATAATAAATGAGCTTTGGAACTGTATCTTTTTCTATGTTCATATTTAATAATACTTATCGGGATATCAATGGATGGAAAAAGCTGAAGCCAGGACCATAGATTATAATATTATAAAATTGAT
Source organism: Erpobdella octoculata (assembly GCA_963978895.1). Lineage (NCBI taxonomy): Eukaryota > Metazoa > Annelida > Clitellata > Hirudinida > Erpobdellidae > Erpobdella > Erpobdella octoculata. Next base: position 221,501 of record CAXBUH010000041.1, on the reverse strand, counting down.
ATCCAATAGTATAAATTTTATAGTCTCTGTGATTTCATTAGTTTATGATTCTGGTCTTAAACACTATGGAATTTTGTTTTACTCATGTTCTTTTTGTTGAGCCTCGTATTCTTTTGATTACTCTTTTGTTAGTGTGCTAATTCTTTGATAATTTCAGTTCTTTCTGTTTGTTTACTTTTCTCGTTTTACTTTTGACCCTGATGATGGCTGATATAGCTGAAACGGTCCGTCGGTCTGACAATAAAAGTTTAATGGAAATGTTTTTGGCTAATTGTAGTCTCGAACAGCGAGTTTTATACCGAAAAGTCGAGAATTTGGCTCGAAAAGTTGTTTCTGCCAAATGGCGAGTTGTGTTTCTTGGAGCGTGTCTCAAAGATATATATATATATATATATATATATATATATATATATATATATATATATATATATATATATATATATATATATATATATATATATATATATATATATATATATATATATATATATATATATATATATATATATATATATATATATATATATATATATATATATATATATATATATATATATATATTGTTACGATATTCAGGTTCTTTTAAAATGGTCCTTTATTTATTAGAAGAAATACACACTTAATCAAAAACTTTTATCTTAGTAACTGTAATTAAGACTGGTTGATTGAAGTTATGTAAATACTCACTCTATACTTTTTTTATGTCCTACTTAATTCATGATGTCTTCTGAGGTTTATCAGCCGTGATAGGAAATTATATAAACCGTAGATATAAAACTACCCCCTTCTTAATCCTGTTCGTCCCGAACAGTTTCATTGCCTCCATAGTATCTGGCAAGGCGGTCAACATGAACTACTTTCATCTTAGTACGTTGGCCCTTTTGAATCCTGTAGATGACATCATTGATCTTTTTAATAATTCTATATGGTCCTTCCCAGTCCTGTTGAAGTTTAGGTAATTTCCCAATTTTGCGTTGGGGATTGTAGAACCACACCAAATCATTTTCTTTGAACTCTTTCATATTTGATTGGCGATCATACCGAGTTTTCATTCTGTCGCTGGCTGCCTTGATCCTATTTCGGGCTACGAAATGAATTTCATTTAACCGAGCCCGCAATTGTGCGGCATACTCGCTTTCCGATTCTATTTTGTCTCCCGGACTTCCAAACATAAGATCGCAAGGAAGTCGTATTTCCCGTCCAAATAACATTTTACTTGGGGTGGCCTTCGTCGTGTTGTGAACCGATCCTCTGTAAGCCATCAAAAATAACGGAATGTGTTTATCCCAATCAACTTGGTTTTCACCGACCATCTTAGACAAGTGCTGTTGAATAGTTCGATTAAATCGTTCCACCATACCGTCCGACTGAGGATGAAGGGGAGTTGTGCGGGTTTTATGTATGCCTAAAACACGGCACATTTCTCTAAACAATTGTGAATCAAAGTTCCTGCCCTGATCTGAATGGAGCTCCATTGGTACTCCATAGCGACTAACCCAGCCATCAACAACAACGTTGGCAACTGTCACTGCTTCTTGATTAGGTATAGCAAATACCTCTGGCCATTTTGTAAAATAATCTATGACCACAATAATGTACTTATTGCCAGATTTTGATACTGGAAATGGACCTGCTAAATCTATAGCAATTCTTTCAAAAGGGGAACCTACATTGTACTGTTGTAAATGGCCTTTCGTTTTAGCGTGTGGTCCTTTACTAGCGGCACAGGTATCACATTTTTGACACCATTCCTCTACATCCATTTTACAGTATACCCAATAAAATCTTTGGCGGATCTTGTCCAACGTTTTATTCATACCTAGATGTCCCCCTGATACTCCGGAGTGCATTTGTTGGAGCACTTCTGGCACTTTTACTTTTGGAATAATTAATTGCAAAACATTGGTGGAACCATCAGTGTTTTCCCAAATTCTCTTTAAAGATCCGTTCACAACCCTTAGAGAGTCCCATTGTGCCCAATACGATTTAGTAGCAGGACTCAATTCAGAAATATCTTGCCAGTCAGGTTTCTTCCCTTCTTCCATCCATCTCAAAATCGGACCTATATCATCATCTTTTAATTGTTCGTCTCGAATCACTTCATCTGACCAAGTGTCGTCAATTTGAAACCGTACCTGAAAACACTGATTATTTATTTCCTTCCCCTCCATGCGAATGCAATACTTACATTCATCATTGCAAGGTCGTCGTGACAGTGCATCAGCATTTTTGTTCTGTTCACCCTTCCGATGCTCAATTTCAAACTCGTATGATTGTAAACGTTCGATCCACCTAGCCACTTGTTCTTCTGGATTTTTAAAATTTAAAAGCCATTTCAAAGCAGCGTGATCCGTTCTCAACAAAAACTTTTGACCATATAAATACTTGTGAAAGTGCTTAATAGAATCAACGATTGCTAATAACTCACGTCTGGTGACGCAATAATTGCGCTCCGGTTTCGACAAAGTTCTGCTATAATAAGCTATTACCTTTTCGTTGCCGTCAACAATTTGACTAAGCACTGCCCCTATCCCTTCATTACTTGCATCTGTGTCTAATACAAAATCTTTTCCAGGGATTGGATACGACAGAACTGGCGTCAAACTCAAAGCTGTTTTTAACTGTTCGAACGCCTGTTGATTTGCCTCTGACCAGTCAAACGGTGCATTCTTTTCTGTAAGCTTATGTAATTCCTTTGCAATGCTGGAAAAGTTGGCTACAAATCGTCGATAATATGTGCACAAACCAAGAAAGCTTCTTAATTCTTGAGAATTTCTCGGAACAGGCCAATGGTTAACCGCTTCAATTTTCTCAGGATCGGTTCCTACCCCTTCGGCAGAAACTATATGACCAAGATATTTCACCTTGTTTTTGAAAAGTGCACACTTTGTCGGATTTAGCTTCATACCAGCATCCCGGATCCTTTGGAAAACTTTTTCAAGATTGTGTAGATGCTCTTCAAACGTCTTTCCAACAACAATAATGTCGTCCAAATACACAAGACACGTTCTCCAATTTAATCCTTGTAACACATACTCCATAAGTCGCTCGAAAGTTGCGGGTGCGTTGCACAAGCCAAATGGCATCACTGTAAATTGCCACAATCCTTCACCTATTGAAAAGGCAGTTTTTTCGCAATCCTGGGGATGTATTCCCACCTGCCAATATCCGCTCTTAAGATCTAAAGTAGAAAACATTCGAGATCCCGCAAGTGTATCGATGGTGTCATCGATTCTGGGCAAAGGGTAACTATCTTTTTGTGTGACCTCGTTTAACATTCTGTAGTCGACACAAAAACGTAGCGAATTATCTTTCTTCTTAACAAGTACTACCGGTGAACTCCATGGACTATTGGATGGTTCAATAAATCTTTGTTTTTTCATCTTTTCCAGCATCTTTCTAGCTTCCTCTCGCTTTGCCAGTGGAAGCCTTCGTGGCATTTGACGAATGGGTTCTGTATTACCAGTTCGAATTCGGTGTTCAACGATCTTTGTTTTTCCATTGTCTTCTTCGTCAATAGCTATTATATCACAATACTCTTCAATCAACTTTTCCGCTTTGTCATAGTCCATTGCTTTTAGTGAAGTTTTAGCGGCTTCAAGCAGTGCCTGAATTTGCGAGTACTTCATTCTTTTTTTATTATCATTTCTACCAATCACCGTGTTACATGCCAATATGTGGTCGACTGGGCTGCATACCGCAATTTCGTCACCTTTTGTTAGTCGCTTGTCGCATTCTGTCACATTCATAACTCTGACTGGCACGAAGCTTCCTGACTTTGTTCGTACCAGTGTTTTTCCGATCATTAATCCATGTTTTTCAACTCCGTTCAGGGGCTCGATGAACCCAGCAACTTTTGAGTTCTTATCGCTTTCTATTTTTGCCCAAACCAAAGATTCCGACTGAGCAGGTACAACGATGCTTTTTGTTACCAATACTCGTTTCACCGAAATCATTTCGCCTTTATAATAAACAGGTATTTCCAAATCACCCTGTCTAAATGCTCCCATTTTTAAGTCCAATGCAAAACCATGTGCTTTCATAAAGTCAAGCCCAAGTAGACACTCTTCTTCTATGTCGGCAACTAAAAACTGATGCTGAAAGGTTCTATTTCCCAGCCTAATATCAGTTTGAATTTTACCAACTACTGGGACAAGCTCCCCAGTTGCAGTCTTGAGACGAATGCCATTTCCACTTTGCAAAACTTCTCCTTTTGCCAAACAAGGCCTTATAATTAAACAAGAAGCTCCAGTATCAATGATAAATTTACAGTTTTTTATTCCCAGTCTGCCCTCCACAAATATGCTTGCCCCTTTCTTCAAAATAGAAATTGGTACCACTTTATAAAATAAAATATCGTTTATTGTAACAAAGTCTGCATTTTGTTTGTTGGAACGGGCCACTATGGGTCTTGCTTGTCTGACATCATCGTGCTTTTTGGAGTACCCTTGCTTTCGTTGCCCGTGTCCAAACATCTGGAATCTACAGTCCCTCTGTAGATGTCCCAACCCATCGCAATTCCAGCAACGCGGTGAGTTATGTTTTTTCCAGCTGGGCCTTTCTTCCATAATTTTTCGGACTCGATCATCCAGGTCATTTTCTTCGATTCCCACCTTTCTTACCCGATAAGACTTATCAGATAATTCTTCAGAGGCTTCGTAATTCAAGGCAAATGCCAAAGCCTCACTGGGACCAGCTACTCGGGCGACCCTAAGAGCTTTTTGGGTTTCGGAGTTCTTCAAGGCCGCTATGAATCCATCCGCAATAATTGTATTGAGGACATTTTGAGGGCACAAGGGATATCCCAGATTGGCGAGTCGTTCTATATCCGCTTCCAGCTGTTGCAAGCTTTCTTCGGGTTTCTGGCGTCGACTCTTGCTCGAAAAATTTCTGGCGCGTGTTGATTACTGAATCTGCTCTCGAGAACCTTCACGATTGCATCGTAATCATCTCTATCTGCAATAAGCTCGAGAAGCTGTAAAGCTTCTCCCCTCAAAGAAAATACCAGATTTTCCGCCTTCTGCTGGCTGGTTAACCAATTATTTTTCCTGGCAGCAATTTCAAATTGAGCTTTGTAGACGGACCATGACACAGTGCCATCAAAAGCCGGGGTCTTGGCATGTTCAACGGAATGAATTTTTTCTTGGACTTGGCAACCATTCTGTACTTGTTTGACCATATTGTTCAATCTTGTTTCGATTTCTCCGACGTTCTCTTTCACCAGCTTCTCCAGGTTACTGACTCTGTTTTCAACTTCTGATAAACGAAGCCGATCGTCAATAATTAGCTCTTCAATTTTTCGTTGCGCTGCTCTGTTCTCTTCTTGTGCTGCTCTGTTTTCTTCTTGTGCTGCTCTGTTTACTTCCTGTGCTGCTATGCTTTCCTCTCTCATCAATGTCATCAATTCCATTGGTGTTTTGATTTCAAACTCAAAAGTATCAGGGTCTTTTCCCTCATTTTCGAGAAATTGTTGCAGCCTTTCTTTTAGCTCGCTCTTTTTGCCAACAGTAGATAAACCCCTCAGAAGAAGCTGCCCTTTTAAATCTGAGCACTTCAGTTCTTCCAAAGTAATTAAACCCATTTCCAAAAGTATCCTGCTTCCGACACCAGTTGTTACGATATTCAGGTTCTTTTAAAATGGTTCTTTATTTATTAGAAGAAATACACCCTTAATCAAAAACTTTTATCTTAGTAACTGTAATTAAGACTGGTTGATTGAAGTTATGTAAATACTCACTCTATACTTTTTTTATGTCCTACTTAATTCATGATGTCTTTTGAGGTTTATCAGCCGTGATAGGAAATTATATAAACCGTAGATATAAAAATATATATATATATATATATATATATATATATATATATATATATATATATATATATATATATATATATATATTCAGACCAATAACAATTATATATATATACATATATATATATATATATATATATATATATATATATATATATATATATATATATATATACATATATATATACACATACGTTCATACATATATATATATACATTCAAACATACATATATATATATGTATATATTTATATATATATATATTAATGATAAACAAATTATACGCACACACAATGTCACAAGAGCACAAATATACATATATACATATAAATGACTATTGTTTAAACATATCCAATCATTATAAAATCACACATAATAATAAAATAAACAAATATCACGAAAATACGTAAGATGAACCATCTTCATCCTACAGTTTGCAAAACGTTAGAAAAAATCATCAAACGGAATATAGTTGAGCATCTAAAAAGCAGCAAAATTATACAAAGCAGGCAGCACGGCTTTGGAAAGGAAGATACTGCTTAACTAACCTTCTAGACTTCTTCGAAGATGTTTACAAAAATCTAGATAAAAATAACTCAATAGATGTAATTTATCTAGACTTAGCAAAGGCTTTAGACAAAGTACCTCATAAAAGACTAGAAAAGAAATTGCATGCATACGGAATACAGGGGAAATTACTTAAATGGATCACCAACTGGTTGAAAGAAAGAAGACAACGAGTAAGGATCAAAGAAGCGGTCTCAAGTTGGGTAGATGTAACAAGTGGAGTTCCACAAGGATCAGTGTTAGGACCACTATTGTTTATAATATACATAGATGACATTGACAATAGAATAGCTTAAAAACTTTCAAAGTTTGCAGATGACACAAAACTATGTGCAAGTCAACAACAAGGAAAAAGCGAATACATTAGAAAGTGATCTAGCAAAATTAGTCCAATGGTCTAAAGACTGGCAGATGCTCTTCAATATTGATAAGTTTGCATTAATGCACATAGGAGCAAGAAATAAGAAATTTGACTACCAGCTTGGAGGAAAACAACTGAGATCAACAGAAGAAGAAAGGGACATGGGGATCATCATCCACCAAGACATGAAACCATCAAGACAATGTCAGACAGCTGCGGCCAAGGCAAACAGAATGCTAGGATTTATCAAAAGAACTGTTGTAAGCAGAGAAAAAAACATTATCTTGAACCTGTACAGAACTCTAGTTCGGCCTCATCTAGAATACTGTGTCCAGGCATGGAACCCACACTTGAAAAAATACAAAGAAATTCTAGAAAAAGTTCAGCGAAGAGCAAAAAAATGATTAAGGGATTTCAAACATTAAAGTACGCGAATAGGCTGTCCAAGTGTGGCTTAACAACGTTGGAAATAAGAAGAAGCAGAGGAGATCTCATTGAAACATTCAAGCAGATGAAAAACAAGGAGGATAATCCAGCAGCAAGATACTTCCAGACAGCGAATAGAGTAGGACTACGGGGTCACAGACACAAGATCTTTAAACAATCGGAGGGGAAATTTAAACAGAGTTTTTCAGCAGCAGAGTCATCAATGCCTGGAACCAGCTGAGTGAAAAAGCAGTTTCTGTTGAGTCGATTGAACATTTTAAAGTGATGCTTGGACACATTGGTTTTTAACCAGTAGTGGTTCTCACACAAGCTATTTAGTTTTCTGAACCACTTTAAATCATGTTATTATTATTATTATTATTATTATTATTATTATTATTATTATTATTATTATTATTATTATTATTATTATTATTATTATTATTATTATTATTATTATTATTATTATTATTATTATTATTATTATTATTATTATTATTATTATTATTATTATTATTATTATTATTTCGAAGATAATTGATGACATTTCCAGATTGTGAGAGACAAACACTTGAGAAGTGATTCATTTTGTCACAGACGTTGCATTTTTTTCCAAATGCCGGACCGATTTCTTTCTTAAATTCGTGAAAACGTCCACAATATTTACATTTCCCGGCTTTTCTGAGTGTTTGGAGTTTACGACTATTATCGCTTTCTTATCGTTTTGTAGAAATCGAACTATGTGTCTTCGTGTTGGCTGTCAGTTTTCTGATATCTTCTGAAAGAGTGAAATCTCGCATCTGCATGCAGGCAATTTCGCTGGCCCGACAGATGTCTATGGCTGATGGTAAACTCAACTGGGGGATTTGCAACAACTTTTTTCTTGTCGCGTCATCTAGTATGCCAATGACTAATTTTTCTCTAAGGATGGAATCCTCCAACAGTCCCTACTCGCATGTTTTTATCAGACTTCGTAAAACTGTCAGATACTCATCATAACTTTCCTTTTCTTTTTTTTTATTCGTTTATTGAGCACCAACATAAGTATTAAACTTAAACAAAAGAAAATAGCCAATAACCAAAACGACAAGAAAAATATAGTACCAAATTTCAAAAAAAGAAAAAAATCGATCAGTTGAGAAAGGAATAAGGGAATTCCTTCCCGCTTAATGGACAACCTTTACAAAAGAACCAAAATGAGTGGGTTGAGTTAAAACATTTCAAATAGTAGTTCAATAAACTTATCAAGGAAGAGACTGAAATTGGTATGCTAAGGTAATAGGTATTGAGAAGTTAAGAGTGTGACAATAATAAGTAAGATTTCAGAGCTTGCTTAAATAACGAAATACGTTTCAAGAAGGAGACAGATATTGGAATGTTTGAATAAACACGAGGGCCAGAGCATTTAATAGAGAATGTTTTAAGAGTTGTCCGAGCAAAATCCGTTCGAAAACAGCAACCGGGGCACAGATCATAGGAATGAACATCAGATAATTTTACAAACATGTTATCGAATGATGAGGGTAATATAAAATTATCATATTTATACATGAAAATGTCAGTTTGGAAAAAATTAATCTGATAAATATTAAGAATGTTGTTGTTAGCCATTTGAATTTTACAAGACGATGTGGGAGGCATGTGAAAAATAATTCGAATAATTCGCTTTTGCAAAATATGAAGAGGCTTTAAACGAGTTGAATAATTTGAGGCCCAGACAATATTGCAGTATGAGAAGTACGGAAAGATAAGTGCATAGTATAACATCATAGAAATATTGGCATCAACAAACTGATGTATACGAGATAGCACTCCACAATTTTTTGCAACCTTAG
>CAXBUH010000041.1:197500-207500 GCA_963978895.1 Erpobdella octoculata | reverse complement strand
AACGGTAAAGCGACCGGGAACGCGGAAAGCGACTGGAATCGGGAGAGCAAGCTTGGAAGGAAACGCGAGCAAGAGAGAAAATCGATAACAAAACTTCTGAGCGGGAAAGCGACCGGGAGCTGGAAAACGACCGAGAGCGGAAAAGCGACCGGGAACGCTACGAAAACGGGAAAGTGGAGAAGGGAACGGGAGCGAGAGAGACAAACATTAGAAAAATCTCTAAAAACCCCGGGAAATGCCGGGTAACCCCGCTAGTATATATATATATATATGAATGTTTGTGGGTTAGTTTGTCTATTATAGAAACGGGAAAGCGACCCGCAACGGACAGCGAGCGGGAATGGGAGAGCAAACGTGAGCGGGAAAGCGACCGGGAGCGGGAAATCGACCGGGAGCGGGAAAGCGACCGGGAGCGGGAAAGCGACCGGGAGCGGGAAAGCGACCGGGAGCGGGAAAGCGACCGGGAGCGGGAAAACGACCGAAAACGGGAAAGCGAACGGGAGTGGGAAAGCAGGTGGGAAAGGAAACGGGAGAGGAAGAAACAAACATTAGAAAAACCTCTAAAAAACCCGGGCAACGCCGGGTATCTCCGCTAGTACATACATAAACACACACACAGACACACATACATGCACATACACATACATACATACACACATACATACGCACATACATATATATATAGTTCCCGCTCGCTCACCCGGTCCGCTCCGCTCATTTTGTGACGGATTTCAAATTTTTTTTTTATTTGACTCCCCTTGACTCTCAAGGTTGTGTGAAAATTTCATTACGATCGGATGAATGGTGTAGCAATGCATAAAGGACATTAACATACATATATACATATATACAAACATTCATTTTTATATATATAGATAGAAATAGCTACAAAGCATGTTACAGGGATGTCCTTTAAAAAGGACGACATGCACTATAGGGTACATGATTTGCACGTTGGAGAGGTTCACTCAACAAGTTTATAATAATAAAGTGTGGTTTTCAATTGCTTTTTTTATTATGTTTTACACTTATATTGAGTAGCATTTCAGTGACTTATCCATGGTAATTGTTAAACCCTACTAATAATAATTAATATACATAGAAAGGTGGACATAATTGAAGATGACAGTTAAAATCTACTCTGACTTTAAAACTGAACTTACCAGAAGTACTGCTGCTATTCAAGATTTGTTCAGAGAAATAATTGTCTTCGGAAGCCGTATAGAACAATGCGAAAAGAGAGTCGAAGAAAATAAATTAGAGCTCATAAGTTCTATCAGCTCAAAACTAGTTGAGACGGAAGAACAAATTATGAACAAAGAAGTTAGAAAATGGACCGATTTGTTTACCGGCGAGGTAAAATCCGGAATGACCCAGGTCAAAAAAGATATCATATCGGCACAGACGGCACTGCAGTTGCAAACCAAGGTTATTGTAGAAAATCAGAAGGAGCAAGAGGAGATTGGAAGGCGAAGATGTAATGTCGTCATACACGAACTGCCTGAATCTGCTGATGGAGGTGCTGGAGGTCAGAGTGATGAAGACAATGACAGGCTGACAAAATTTGTTTCTTGAATTGAACTGTGACATGTCATCGGTTATTGACATGGTTAGACTTGGCAGACAAACTGACAACGTCGGTCTGAAGCCAAGACCGATGAAACTTACACTCTCATCAAAGGGACAAAAAGACAAATTACTCCGCAGGAAAGGAGCAAGCAACGGCCTTGAGAAAGTCTTAATTCATCAAGATCTAACTCCAAAACAACGAGAGAAGAGGCACCAGTTAGTGGAGGAGCTGAGGCTTCAAATCTCCAAGGAAGAAACAGATCTGATTATTGTCAACGGAAAATTAGTGAAAAGATGGAAGTCAAAAGAAACAAGACCAGCACTACAGACAGATCCTGCTCTGGTGGTGCCGGTGGCCTGACGGGGGGTCGCCGGAGTTAGGATCGAGATCATGCGTCATTGATGACTTACCGGGGTGTGCTTCGAGGAGGGGATCTAACACTGCCACAATCCCTGCGGCCTGTCTCAACGTGAGGTCCATCAACAACAAGATGTCATTATCTCAGACATTATAAATGAAAACAGATTGACAATTCTTGGTTTGGTGGAGACCTGGCATGAGTGTTTTGACGACGTTGCCCTGAAAAAGATCACTCTGCCTGGTTACCGCTGCATTGAAGCTGATCGGGGGATCGATGAAAGGGGCCGCTCTTATGGGGGAATAGCAGTCATCCACAGGGACACACTCTCGGCCATGCCACTCGCTTTGGGATTGACGCCAATTACATTTGAGATCATAACTACAAAGTTCTCATCCGTTAAAACGAGTTTCATCTTTGTTTTGATATACCGTCCTGGAAGCATCCCCGCAAGTAATCTGTTTTTCATAGAACTAGGAAATATTTTTGAAGCATTGGCGACGTACAATTGCCAGGTCATTGTTACTAGAGATCTGACTGTCAAGGTCAACATTACTCTCGATCCACACTCTGTTCCTCATAGGTTCATTTGGCTTCGTACAGTCTGTTACCGGCCCTACGCATTCGCAGGGTAATACTCTTGATTTGGTTATGACTAGATCTGATCTTCCATCTATGTCTGTCGTCGTTGATCTGCCGCAGGTCTCCGATCATTCTCTTGTGCGTTTCTGGGTTCCGATCGGACTTCCTCCAGCTCGGTTTGTCGAGATTAAAACTCGTGCTTGGAGGAGTTTCGACTCTGAGCGATTTCGGTCCGATTTACTTAGCAGCCTCCTGTGCAATCCGGTGGTCTATGAGGATATGTCTATCGATCAGGCCCAGGAGCTCTATAACACTACCTTATCGTCGCTTCTTGATCAAAATGCTCCCTCCCGTGCTGCTAAACGGCGCCTTCAGCCTCTTACGCCGTGGTTTGATTGCGATTGCACAGCCTCGAAACGGAAATCAAAACTGTTGGAGCGGCGCTACAAGTGGACTCGAGACCCGGATGATCGCACTCTGTGGATGAGCCAGGTATGGGCGTTTCACGGCTTTTTAGGCAGAAACAAAATTCTTACTGGAGAGGAAAAATCGATGACAGTCAAGGTAATCCTGCAAAGCTCTGGAGAACATTATCTGGGGTGCTCGGCAAGGACTGTGACTATTCAGCCCCATCCAATGATCTTGCGGCGAGTGATTTCTTGAAGGCGTTTTTAGAGAAGACCGAGAGTGTTCGCCAGTTTACTTCCTCTGCTTCTAGTCCACTCTATTGTACTGGAAGCTATTCCAGCTTGCTGCTGGAATTCAGGCCTGTAGATGCTAACTACATCATCCGTCTCATCTAGGCTTTACCTATCAAGAACTGTTCCCTGGACCCAGTGCCAACATGGATAATAAAACAATATTCCAATGAACTGGCACCATTCGTGGCATTTCTGGCCAACTCTTCGCTAAGACAAGGTTTTTTCCCTCGACTCAGAAAAATTCCATCATCACGCCAGTCCTCAAGAAACCAAACTTGGATCCGCACAACCCCGCCAACTATCGTCCGATCTCCAATTTGTCGTATTTGTCTAAGCTGTTGGAGCGATGTGTCGGCGACCAGATGAACATATATCTCAATGAAAATAACCTCCTGCCACGATGCCAGTCAGCCTATAGAAAGCATCATTCTACTGAGACTGCTGTCTTGAAGGTGCTCTCGGATGTCTACTTAGCAGCCGATCTGGGACGGATCACACTTCTGGGTCTTCTGGATAGGCTTGTGTGATAGGCTTCATAACTCGTTTGGTCTTGCGGGTGCGGTCCTGAAATGGTTCGGCTCCTACCTCACGGACTGGTCCCACTGCATCCGCTGCAACAATGTGACATCTGAGTCGGCTTCTCTCCTCTACGGGGTACCACAGGGGTCCGTCCTTGGTCAGGTGCTGTTTCTTCTTTACACTGCTGATGTCATCGGTGTCGCCGTCAGACATGGGTTTTCGGCTCACTCTTATGCTGACGATCTGCAAATTTACAGTGACTCTCCTCAGATGTTATGCTCTGATCTTGTGCCAAGAATGTCTTTCTGTATTGGCGAAATCAGCTCCTGAATGGCCAGTAATCGATTGAAACTCAATCCATCAAAGACTGAGCTGATATGGCTGGGTTCATCTCGACGACTGAGGCATTGTTTGACGGGGGATGTGGACATTGCTGAAGTTTCGGTCAGGCCTTCTGCGTCGGTTCAGGATCTTGGGGTGCTGGTTGACCGTGATATGTCCATGGAGACACACATTTCCCATCTCAGCCGTACCTGTTTCTACCATCTTCGTCGGCTACGTGTCATCCGCAGAAGCCTCACTACAGACTCTGCTCACTCCCTTGTAAGAGCACTGGTGCACAGCCGGGTTGACTATTGCAACTTGGTCCTGACCGGTGTTCCAGATCAACAGGCTTCAATCTGTTCTTCGGTCTGCTGCACGTCTCTTGTTGCGATTGCCTGGCTGGGCCAGCGTTTCGGGTCTGATGCGGACGCGGCTTCATTGGCTTCCCTTTCCGGAGAGAATCCGTTTTAAACTATGCTCAATGGTTTATAAGTGCCTCCATGACATGGCTCTTGTCTATCTTCAGGAGCTATGTGTTCCGGTCTCTCAACTCTTTGGTCGGTCTCATCTTCGATCGGCGGCGGCCGGCGATCTACTTGTCCCTCAGACGGAGACTGTGACGATTGGCAGGCGTGGTTTTTCTGTGGCTGGTCCTGTGGCTTGGAATAGCCTTCCCCCCGCTCTGAAGGATCCAACGATGTCTTTTAGTGTCTTTCGTGAACGGCTCAAGACATATTTGTTTTCCATTTAATTTTGCAGGGCGCCTTTGTGACTTTTATTTTTTTAAAAAAGCGCTATATAAAAAACCTGTATAATAATAATAATAATGTGGTTATGGACCACATCACAAAAATGTCCAATTTGTATGCCCTCCAAAACTTGAAGCGGTTAGATGCAACAACCTCTGAAATCCGTTTAGCCATAGCAATTCTTCTCATCTCTGGTTATGTCCCTTTAGCTAACAGACGGATGTATTGGGAAAGCGCCGAGAATGTGCACAATGGTGCTATTAGGAGTGCAATGACTGTAAATCGATTTGAGGAGTTGAGATATATTCACGTGTATTATAGTTTATAATCTTTTACACCATGTGTTTTAAGAAATATATTCACGTATGTGATAATACTGATCTTGATGTAGGGGACAAACTTTCCAAACTTCGTCCACTTTTTGTGATGCTAAATGAACGCTTTGTTCAACACTGGTCTATTGAACAGGACATTTCCATTGATGAATCCATGGTGCCGTACTATGGACGCCACTCATCAAAACAGTTCATCCGTGGCAAACCTATACGTTTCGGGTTCAAAGTCTGGTGCCTGAATAGCCGTTTGGCTACTTGGTGCAGTGTGAACCCTATCAAGGATCAAGTGACTTGTTCAATGCAGATCTGGGACTTGGTGGCTCTGTAGTGGCACAGCTAGTGAATACGCTGCCTCTTGGTTTTCCATACAGACGGTATATAGACAATTTCTTCACATCTCCACGGCTGCTTGATCAACTGAAGAAAATGAATAAATCTGCGACTGGTACTGTACGAGCAAACAGGATGGAGAAGTGCCCCTTGATTGAAGTACACGCGTCAAAGAAAGATAAATATTCGCATCAAGAAATGGTGGTGGGCATTGTCCTGCTTTGCGATTGATGTAAGCTTTCAGAATGCTTGGCAGCTGTACAGAATATCAGAAGCCACTAAACACCATGAATTGAATCTGATACAATTTCGGCAAGATGTTGCAATGAGCTACATCTTGAAGTATCGAGCCACAAATGACATTGGACGTCCAATTCGTAGTCATGCTACTAGCTGCCGTAGAGTCCAGGATGGTGTCAGATTTGATGGTCAAAACCACTTTATTGGACGCATTGATGGTGGTCAGAAAAGATGTGTGCAGTGTGGAATGAAGGTTCAGCGAAAATGCAATAAATGCGGAGTGCCTTTGCATGACCGCTGCTTCGAACTTTTTCACACAAAGTGAACTGAAATTATCATTGACAGTATTGAACCTACCTTAGTTTAATAAACATTCGTTTTTATGCTGTTGCTAACATTAATACATTATATTAGTCAAGTTATCAACTATATGATAATATTTTTTATGAATATTGAATGTTATTAAAATATTATACCAGTTTTATTCTAATTACTGATAATTTCAAAATATCATGGTTATGCAAAATCAATTAGGTAATGGTTATTTTCCATATGAGAGTGTCACGCTTATCAAAATAGAAAGTCATGTAATATGGTTATGCGAAAACAAACACTGGCCCCTATAGTGCATACCGTCCATTTTTAAGGACGAAACTTTCCGGGCCCTTGATTTGCCCTACACATTTTTTTTTAGAATTTCTGCTTTAGGTATGATCAATAACTAACCAAACTACATGTCTTCAACAAATATTGTGCAAAAATGAGACCTCGTGCATTAATGGGTTAACAACGCCGACAAAGAAAGCATCCAAATTGCGAACTGAAACAGATGGAGAGATCCAATCTTTACTTTTTCTTAGCGGTGCTGTTTGAAAAGTACGTTTCATCCGATTGGTTGACAGCCAAATGACTTCAGACTTGCTTGAATTCAGCTGAAGGCGACTAGAAGACATCCATAGGCCCACATCATCAATGCATGTAGAAACTACTGACGAGAGTTCAATTGCTTTAGCAGAATCACAATGACCATAGATCTGTGTATCATCAGCATAAAAGTGTGCACAAAGTTCGTGATTAAAGATAATTTTTTGTAGGTGAGCTATATACATTGTAAAGAGAGTTGGTCCAAGAACTGAACCCTGAGGCACTCCACAGTTAAGTAGCAAAGTACTAGAAATGTCCTCTCCTACCCTAACCTGACATTTACGTTCATTAAAGTATGAGTCAACCCACTCTAGTGCAGATCCGCAGAAACCAAAGTGTGAGTTTAGCCGTTGGAGCAGAATAGAGTGATCAACCGTATCGAATGCAGCTGAGAGATCTAAGAGAACTAGCAATGTTATTTTCCCGCTGTCAGCAGCCACTAGAGCATCAGAAAAAACTTTAAGAACTGCAGTCTCTGTTGAATCATATTGCCGATAAGCTGACTGATGAGGTGGAGAAAGGTTGTTTTTATCCAAGTAGCTGGTGATCCTCGAAAGAACAAGCCGTTCTAACAACTTTGAAATAACAGACAGATTGGAGATTGGTCGATAAGAGCTAGCGTCATCGCAGTCAAGATTGGGTTTTTTGAGAACTGGAGTGATAAAGGATGATTTGAAATATTTTGGTAGGTATCCTTCAATGAAGGATTTGTTAAACAAGTTGGTTAAAAAAGGTGCCAGTAAACAAGCTGATTTTTTTAGTTTTTTTAGTAGCCAAGTTGGTATCGGATCTAGTAAACATTGTTTGTTTGGAAGACGATTTATAAGTTTGGTCACTTCATCCACATTTGTTGGCGCAAAAATGTTAAGAGAAGAGTTGATGGTGCAGTCCACAAGAGGTGGAGCAAGACAAGATGCAGTTGAAGCACGTACATTCTCAGTTTTACTTTCAAAGAACTTGAGAAATGAATTAGCTGTTAAGGATGTTCTGATGGGTATTTGACCTCTAGCTGTTATTGTATTTAAGGAAGTCCATAAATTTCGAGTTGATTGACATTCATCTTTAATTTTTTTAGTCCAGAAAGACTCACGTTTACTACGAAGTAGTTTCCTGTATTTTTTAAGTTCATTTTTCCATTCTAAGAGATCATTTGGTGAATTTGTTTTGATTGATAGTCGCTCAAGCCGACGTGTTGAATTTCTTGTCAGACATCTTTCACAAAAGAAAAAAATCGGTCACTTGTGATCAAATTGGAAAATGTTGAAGGAGTAAGAAGTTTGGATGCAATGGCTGCAGGAAACGCTTTGGTTGGAAACCTCAGAAACCCGCTCCTAACTACGACAGCACACAGAAAAATGATCGGGCAAATTATAGAAAAACGTCGGGTAACTTGGATCTGTATCAAAGCAAGAAAAGAAACACGTGTGCCACTTCTAAGTTGGGAAATAAAGTTGAGGCAAAAGTTTAATCTTTGAATCCACCAAAAGAAAGACCAAGGCTCAATCTTCTGCCTAGAGGCCAACATGGAGGGGTGGGGAAAGATGAAAAGTTGAATTCGGCAATCTTCGGAGACGCTGTCCTGTTGACACAACACGCAGAGAGATAGAGATTGGGAATAGGTTTAAAGTAATTCCTTGAAAAACCTCAGGAGCACCTGATATTGCAAAAGGTATTCTTAACATTCTATACCTGCCAAAAAGAGTGTTAAAAGTGCATAGATACAAACTTTCTTCATCAAGTGGAACCTGCTAAAATCCCTGACTCATGTCAATAACCGTAAAACATTTCTTCAAGGGTAGGAATAGTAAAATGTTCCCTCAGTATTGCCTTGTTTAAATCACGAGGATCCAGGCATAATCGTAATGTGAACTTTTTCTTTTTCTATAATTAAGAGCAAATTGACCAATTTTGTTGGTACAGTAACCGGTAATATAATTTCTGATTTTACCATATCTTCAAGCTGTTTCTTCAGTTTGTCTTGAAGAACTATAGCAACACGTCGTAGTGAGTGAACCACGGGTGAAATAGTTTCATTTACTTTGATTTTGTTTTCAAATAGAAAGACTGGAAAGCAAGTCATGGACTTCTTAATATTAAGAAGTCCATTAGCAAGTAATGTCTGTTACGCAATTGTAAATAGTACTTTGAAAACTTATGCAATGATCATGTATAGGCATTTTTGACCCGGAAGGTTTTTTGGCCCCCTGAGCCGGGGGATCGAAGAAGGAGTCCAATCCTTTTTAACTTTTTCTCCTTCTTAACTTTCCAGGCCAAAAGTTCCTATGTACGACCATCGAAGGCAATTGCGTAATAAAATTCACATTTTGTTTACGTAACAACGTTTGAAGGCTTCAAGCAACTTTTAGCAAATCTATTTTATGGGCTAAAATAAGTTATGAAAGAGTGGAAAAGAAAAAATGAGCGCGAGCGAGAATGGAAACGGGAGAGCAAGCGGGAACGGGAACGGGAGAGCAAGCGGGGAAGGAAACGGGAGCAAGAGAGAAAAATGATAAAAAAAACCACTGAAAACCCCGAGCAACGTCGGGCAACCCCGTTAGTCTAAAATAAATTTTATCGTCGGCCAATTAACCATCTTTAACGTATACGATTGAACCAAATTTTTATTAGCAACTGAATGTTCTTGAATTTCATTGTTAACATGGGTTGCATTAATCCTCTTTGAATGACATTTTCTAGCAAAATGATTCATTTTTCCACATGATGAGCTCTGTTTTCCGTATGCAGGACATTTCCTTGGCAAGTGAGTTTCGGCACAGTTGTTACATTGCTTACCTTATACAGAATGGAATTTGCCTTGTTATTTACAAAAAAAATTTCCTCCTTAGCTTTACCTGTAATGGTGCGTAGTTAAGAGAACGAACATTCGTCTTTACCGAACATTGATTTTTCCGATCCTCCTATATGGCTCGGAGACATGGACATTTTTTAAATCCGATGTGAATAAACTTGAAGTATTCCAAATGCAATGCCTGCGGCGAATACTGGGAGTGTCCATCCGCGACCGCATTCGAAACGAGACGATCCATGAACGGTGTGATCGACAACCACTGATCGACGAACACATCCAAAAACGGCGACTACGGTGGTTCGGACACGTCTGCCGACTGGATGGTAAACGGCTTCCCAATAGTTTACTTTGGCGGGAGCGACCGCCTGGCTGGCGCATCCAACGTTTGGCGCCAAAGAAAACATGGCTGAAAATTATTGATGGGGAACTAAAGAGGAAGCGACTGACCACCGATGGGGCGAGAAGGGTTGCAGCCGATCGAGGAAAATGGAAGATTGTCGTGGAAGACGTTCGTTGTCCCGTGGCACCGACAGCAGCGTATTGGCTTCGAGGACATACT
>CAXBUH010000041.1:165000-192500 GCA_963978895.1 Erpobdella octoculata | reverse complement strand
ATTCAAAACTGTGTTTATTGCATTTCCAACCTAGTGACTTTGTAGAAAACAGCGAAGACAGCAACTCAACTCGGAAAAATTCAAACCTAAAAAACTTCTACTTCGTTATTTGAAGACAAAGGCATTTCCATTAATATTTCCGAATGCGACCAGTTATTTATCCACTATCCACTCCCAGAACAACTGAAAAATCGTTATCTTCTACTCGGCAAAAGCAAAACGTAGCAAAGTGGCAATCCGTACAAGTCGCATTTCTTTCAGGCAATAACATCTCACGGCTCAGCTTAGAGGACATAGAAAAAATACTTTCATCTGAAATAACAGCTCTTAAAGGTTTCATTACAAACATCCAAGATGATAACCTCATCATTTTCAAGATAACTATGAAAGATCACATTCCTATTGTGAATGCGAGCATAACAACGTTTCAAGACCTCTCAGTGACTATATCTTATTTCTTTCACCAGAGAAACTTTTTTTAGCCCTTCGACAATCATGTTTGGCAGTGGCAGAATGTGCAACTTATTTTTTAACAGAACAGGGGTTTGAAATAGTTCTCCTAGGTTACCTACAGTCAGATCCAATAGAATCAAGATTCTGTTGGTTGCGACAAATGTCCGGAGCAAATTATTTTATCAGCATGAAGCGGGTTCTAGACAGTGACCGAAAGATTTAAGCATTGTCACTTCTAAAGTTCTCTCAAATTTCTTTGACTGAAATTGATATATATATATATATATATATATATATATATATATATATATATATATATATATATATATATATATATATATATATATATATATATATATATATATATATATATATATATATATATATATATATATATATATATATATATATATATATATATATATATATATATATATATAAATATTTCTTTAGCCTGAACTTTGATCAAAATTCTATTCAATAGACCGGAAAATGTTTGCGTTTTAATTGATCATTGATCAGTCTTTTCAAAGAAAGTCCGTGACTTTATAAGATAACTAGTGGGGTACCCGGCGTTGCTCGGGGTTTTTAGAGGTTTTTCTAATGTTTGACTTTTTCGCTCCCGTTTCCTTTCTCGCTTACGCTCCTGCTCCCGGTTGTTATCCGTTCCCTGTCGGTTTCCCGCTCACTCTTTCGCTCTTAGTTGCCCCCTAAATCCGATACTGCATAAATACATACATACATACATACATACATACATAGATACATACATACATAGATACATATATACATACATACATACATACATACATACATACATACATACATACATACATACATACATACATACATACATACATACATACATACATACATACATACATACATACATACATACATACATACATACATACATACATACATACATACATACATACATACATACATACATACATACATACATACATACATACATACATACATACATACATGCATACATACATACACACATACATACATACATACATACTCACACACATACATACATACATACATACGCACACACATACACCCAGAAACACATACACAGATGCACAGTCACACATACACACAGGCACACACACAGACAGAGACACACAGTCACACATACACAAAAGCACACACATACACACACAGACCTACACACATACATATATACATACATACATACATACATACATACATACATACATACATACATACATACATACATACATACATACATACATACATACATACATACATACATACATACATACATACATACATACATACATGCATACATACATACATACATACATACATACATACATACCAGTGATGACGAATACTTAAGTAATAGTACTTAAGTACAATAGGTGTACTTGAGTACTTGTACTCAAGTCATTTTGCGAACGTGTACTTACTACTTGTACTTAAGTACATTTTTAGTGTACTTATTGAGTAAGTACATTTTAAAAGTAGCTAAGTACTTTAAAAAATCATTTTATTTTTATTTTAAAATAATTATTTAAGTTATTTATAATTTCTAAATTTAAAATAAGTGTTAATGTAAGAGATTCTATGCTCAAGCATTTCTTGTGGTCGAGGTTATGCTTTGTCATTCTCATTTTTACATTAGTGTTTTTTACAAGATAGCCGATCTACAAGAACAAACCGATAAAAGCAAAGTTAGTCAAGTTTTGCCTTTAGTTGTGAGGAGTTATATCAGTGAAATAGTTTCTGACGATGGAGATAATATAAAAGCTCTTTGCAGTCTTTGCAAGCCTAAAAAGAATTCCATTAGCGGTCAATACAAAGCTCCTTCGAATTTCACCAAGCATATTCCGGTACGTTAATAATGAGAATTTTGATAATTTGTAAGCTAAGAATTTTAAAATGTGTATTATTTTGTTTTAGAGAGCTCGTGGTAAAAAGCACATTGACTCAATGCACGTGCAGAGATAACAGGTCAAACGAAGGGCTTCTGGAAATATTGATAGCCCTGGTTCATCTGCCAAGCAAATACGGCCAGACGAAATGTCAGAAAATCGGCAGGTTACATCTAAAAAAGCAGAACAATTAATAACAGAATTTGTAGTTTGGGACATGCAGCCTCTGTCTATTGTAGAAGGTTCAGGGTTCTGAGATATGATCGTGGGAATTGTGTACAGAAACTTTAAAAAGCAGGTTAACATTGATGTTTGATACAATGGCTGGCAATTTAAAAAAGACGCTACAAGACTGTGAATTTGTGTGTACTGCAGCTTACATTTGGACTCACCAGACTCGAAGTTATATCGGCGTTACATGCCACTGGCTAAAAAATGATTTTTGTCCGAACAGTGCGGTACTTGCTTTTCGACGATTCAAAGGAACTCATTCATTCGACGAAATTGTATCTACTCTTATGAGCATCCACTCTGAGTTCAACCTGGACTGCTCCAAAATAGTTCATGTTGTGACTGATAATGAAAGCAATTTTGTAAAAGCATTTAAAGAGTATGTTGAATCAAGCATATTAGAGTTGGAACCATCAGAGAGCAAGGACAGTGATCGGGACATTGAAGACGAGACTATTCATCAACCGATATCCCAGTTTTTTGAGAAAACTGATTCTGACGCGCTTTCAGGTGTTTATTTGCTTTTTCATCTCACGCACATTAAATTTGTTGGTGTCTACAGATGCCAATAAAACTCTAGCCAGTGATGCATCTTTTAAACGAATGTATCGTTCAGTAGCAAGCAAATGTTCCAGCTTAAGTAACTTAGCACACCAAAGTTCAAAGGCCGCTGAAGTTGTATTTGATATACTTGGGAGAACAATACCTAAACCAAATTCAACTTGGTGGAACTCTGAGTTTGACAGCTACACTACAATATACAACATGAAGGACAAAATTAATATTGTGATGGAACGATTGCAGCTGCCAAAATTTAGTAACCAAGATTTGGCATTCTTGGGAGAGTAGCTTGAGGTAATGAAACCAATTGCACAGGCTCTTGACAAATTACAAGGAGAAAATACACCAGAGGCCTCTTTTGGCTCAATTCTGCCGACACTGCAGGTCATTCAACGACGACTGATAGCAACCACATCAACCTATACTGCAAGCTTAATTACAGCTCTTCAGAAAGGTTTGGAAATATTTTAAAATTTGAAGACATGGCAATGAACCTTAAGATCAAAGCTTTAGTAATAGCCGCTGTGTCACACCAATATTTTAAAGTTCGCTGGCTGCCATTGACACATCGTAAGATGGCTGAAGAACTGTTTGTAGTTGTAGTCAAAACTATAAATGAAAAAAACACTTCTCCAGAAGCAGAGATTGTGACAGAATTAACTGCCGATTTCTACGGGTTTCATGAACCGGATTCAGAAAGTAATGATTCAGCTTACAGAGTGGAAGCATATCAATACTTAAATGATCCATTACATGATATGAATCAACTAAAAAGCTGAACAATTTGATTTGTTACAGGATGTCTTGAGCTTTTTTTTTAATTTACAACTTTGTGATATATTAAATTTTAATTTTAATTTTATTTAGGTATCCGGCTTTTGCAAAACGTTTTTCTCAAATTTAACACGAGCATTCCATCGTCAGCTGCTGTTGAAGGACTATTCAGTCAAGCGGGGCTCATGCTAACTCCTCGGCGTAATAGACTCAGCGTCACATATTTTGAAACATTGCTTCTTTTGAATGAAAACAAGGCATTTTGGTGATGTTTCCTAATAAATACTTGGTTTTCTGCTGTGGAAACAATCTTGTTTTGATCAATAAAAATTTTCAATGTACCAGAACTCCGCCTCGCTAATTGCGAGCCAGTCCCAAGCCTGGAGAAAGGAGGAGGGAAAAGTAAAAAGGATAAAATTCTGATCCACGACAGGAAGTACTTAAGTGCTTCCTACATACAGCCATTAAAGTCTTAAAACACCTGGTGTAAAGGACTATAAGCTATTATAAAAAAAAAAATCAATGTACCAGAGTACTTTTACTTAGGTACAATTTAAAAATCTGTACTTGTACTTAAGTACAATTTAAAAATCTGTACTTGTACGTAAGTACAATTTAAAAATCTGTACTTGTACTTAAAGTACATTTAACACAGAGTACTTATACTTAAGTACATTTTCTGAGTACTTACGTCAACACTGATACATACATACATAGATACATACATACATACACACATACATACATGCATGCATGCATACATACATACACATACATACATTCATACATACATACATAAATACATACATACATACATCCTCCCATTCCCGCTCATTTTCTCTTTTCCACTCTTTCCTAACTTCTTTTAGTCCTTAAAACGTAAAAAACCTTCAATTGTTGAGAATACTAGAACTACAGGCACAGGAGGATGCACTATGAATAAATTTGTCTGTTTTTTGAAGTTTATTAGTTGTAGGAAGCGTGAGTTATTAAACCAGGAAATCGTTTTTATGCGTAAAGGGCTTAACATCTCGCTAATTAAACGTCGGTTGGTAAATACGGCCCCTGCTGTTACTTCAGTTGCTATAAAATAAGCTAAACAAACACTTGTGTATCTTATTCTATGATATAAAAGTTATCTACTCGTCTACGTACACAACTATAATTAATTCAAATAATATTATTTAATTCTTTCGAAATAGTTAATAATGGCGCAAAGAAGCAAAATTTGGGAATTTTTTGAAATCAATGCGATTGACGGGCCAACTGTTTAGTTTGCAATGAAAAATTAAAACGAGGAGGAAGCGATGCGCCCACTTTTGGTACGAGTGGATTGATTACACATCTGTGAAAAAGACACCCAGACAATTTTCCTATATATTCTGAAATCTGTGAAAATGACAAGAAACAAAAAGCAGAAGACAAATTGAAAGCTGCCAAAAAAGCAAAAACCGTCCTGGGTACCCACCAAAATAGTTTTCAGAAGAATCGATAAACATTTTCGTTGATTGGAAATTTTTTATATTAGAGATTGCCGATTAATCGGACCGAAACCGGAATCGGCAAATTTTTGAACCAAAAATCGGAAAATCGGTAATCGGCAAAAATTGAAATCGGTTACTCCCTAATATATATACTAGCTGGGGTACCCGGTGTTGCCCGGGGTTTTGTTAATCCAAGGGTCTATTTCCATATCAACTCTTTTTTTAAGGAATCTTGGTATGTATTCTAATTGAAGATTAATATTAATTTGATCCTGTTTCTTTTCCCCCTCCTCCTTTATCCAGGATTGGGACTGGCTCGCATTAAGCGAGGCGGAGTTAAAAAAACACATCCAGTTTTGCTGCAATGCGTGCTCATAAAAATACATAAAACATTGCACAGTCCAGTTTTACTGCAACTGTGTGAACAACATATGTTTAAATTAAACATGTGCACACATTCAACTTTGCTGCAATGCGTGAACATAAAAACTATATGTTGCAGATTTGCATGACTTTCAATCGAGCGCCTTAGGGTATACGATGTTTTTAGTTTTTCTGTCTGGGGCAAAAACAAAGAGATGGCTAGGATTTCCAACACGGGAGCATGCCACGTATAATTGTCCGTGAGAAAAACACGGCTTTTTCAAGTTTATTCCAGCAACTGTCAATGATTGCTTTTGAGCCTTGTTAATGGACATGGCAAATGCCAGTCGCACTGGAAACTGAAGGCGCTTAAACTCAAATGGCAAGTCAGTTGGAATGAGTTGAATCTTCAGAATAAAAACATCTTCTCCTTTTCCTCATCCTGTGAGAATTGTTGCTTCAAAAAAATTTGTGTTGAGCTTCTTGATTAAAAGTCTTGTTCCATTGCACCGCCTTGGTGGATCAATGTTCCTTAAAAGCATTATCGGTTAACCAAGTTTCAATTGTAGGTTGTGTGAAGGGATTCCTATCGGCTCAAGAGAATTTAGAAACTCAACAGGATAATTGACTACCTGCTTGGGATCCATAACTATATCAATTGACTTGTAGGTTTGACATGATCCTGAAAAAATGTCCTGGATTTCTAGGTTGATTCTAGAAACACTGTCATTTTTGGAGCCAAAATTGGACGTTCGCAGAGTCATTGCGGATTCCTGTAATGCTGTAGAAGACTTGGAAAGATTTTAAATTTTAATTCATTTACAGATGAGACCACATTACAGAAATCTGATGGTAGCTTCATTAATCCACTTTCTTGATCTACAGGAGCTTTGCCATCACCAATTATCAGCAACGGATTTGAAAAATGTGGGAATGTGCATGTGTATTCCCTGCCAATTGACCTCGCATGTTAGTTGTAAGAGTCAATTTTTGAACATGCCGCCAAAGATGCGATGCTTTGAGACTGGCATTTATTTCATCCGCTGGAGTGGATCTTGGAATTACTGACAATGTCTGTCGGAAATCTCCTGCTAAAACTACAGCTACTCCTCCCATGATAGTAAAATTATTGCGGAGATCTTGCAATGTTTTATCAAGAGCTTCGAGTGCTCCTTTGTGTGACATGGTACACTCATCTCAAATAATGATGCAACACATTTGAAGTACTTTGGCCTGTCCAGTTCTTTTAAAAATTCCACACATAGGAGATTCATTGTGAGCCAAATTTAAGGGTATTATAAAAATTTCGTGTGCAGTTCGTGCTCCTCGAATTAAAGTGGCTGCAATACCAGAAGAAACCACAGCTAGAGCAATCCGTTTTGTTTGTCAAAGTTTAGCTAAGATCAAGTTGATTATGAAAGTCTTTCCAATCCCACCTCGAGCGTCAATGAAAAAGATGCCACCAGAATTTCATTCAACTCGCTGAATGATTGCATCGAAGGCTGTTTTTTGGTCACCTATCAACTGTGGTTTATTTTCAGCAACATATTTAGCAAGCTCGTCAACATCATAATTTGTCTCAAATAGAACTTCACTGGAGAGTTGATCAGCTGCTCGTTCTCGATGCGGGGCAGGCATGGCTAGTTGATTCAGATGTTTTCCTGACATAGACAAACATAGATCTTCTAAAGAACATAGTGCCATATTGTAAATTTTATCTGAAAAAGGAATGTTTTGCTGTAAATTATTTTGCTGAAAAGAATATAATTTGTCTTCTCTCATTGATTCTTTGTGCTTGTGCCACAGTTCCGAAGGATTACACATAGCACAGGCTGTAAACAGAATAGCAAAGAAATGTCGCAGCCTGCATGGTGACTGGGTTGCTGCAGCTTCTGCTAATGTAGAGTTCCAGTGGGCATCATTTTCCAGCATCCCTCTTTGTTGGCAAGCCTCTTTATATGTTTGACAGATGTTTCCGTCAACAGTCTTTAAGTCGTTGTAGCATGTTGGACCTTTAATAACTTGCAGAAGCCTTCGCATGTGAAAACACTCTGCATTTAATGGATGAACAATATAGACTCTTCCAATAACATCACTTGACTTTACACCAGTGTGTCCTTCAACCGGCTTGCCTTGTTTGCGTCTTATCCAAGTTTTTTGCGAGACATTCCATGTGTAGTATTTTGGCACTTCAGCTTAGATTAGTGTTTGAGCAAACATGTCTTGCAGGCAAAGATAAAAAAAAGTGAGAGTTGTTTGGTGGTGACAAAAGTTGTTGATGCAAATTGTTCCCATTAAAATAAACTTGCTGGACATTTTCGAGATGAACACTGAGATGCACAACTGCAGGATACCTTTCATGAATTGAAAATTCAAAAATGCGCCAAACGGCTTTATTGCTGCTGATATATCGGCCCAACTGAAAAGCTTTCACAACTCTTCTATGTTGTTGAACTTGAAAAACGGCTTAATCACTGCCTTTGTGTACATATTTACAAATGTATTTTATGGATTTAACAGAATGACACCATTCCACACTGATATCGGCTTGAAACATAATCATGAGAACATGGAAGTATGGAACTATCCATCGGTTGTCAATTTCATATTCTTGGGTGGTATTGGCCCGGATTTTGATTTTTGCAGTATATCCATCCTTGTCCGCCCTTCGACGTCTGTACAATGGGTAACCATCTTCACCGGTCTGTGTTTCCTTGATCATTTCCCATGGATAGCGCTTAGAACATTTTCCATCTGACATGCACATTGAAGTCCTGTTTAAATTACCACAGGGTCTATGAACCATGTGTTTTTTGAATAATTCAAATAGTAATTTGTCAGTTTCTGGATTGGGAAGTTCAGCATTAATGATTTTGTTGATATCTGCTGATCTTATTTTTTCTTTTAACCAAATGAGAATATGAGCATGCGACAGACCTCTTTTTGCCACTCAATGGAGTATAGCCATGATTGAGTTTCTCCAAAAATGTGACTTTTTTTAATGACATTGATAAGTTTATTGAGCTTCTGTTTGAAAACACGTGCTACAATGTCATGTCGATTACTTGTTGATTGGCCTAAAAAGAGATTTTCCTTAATTTCCTTCCAGCCAGGATTGCATGTGAAAGTGATGAACAAATCTGGTCGAATAAAAGTTTTCACATATGCTATAGCATCCTGAGTATACTCGTGCATGTGTCTTGGGCTTCCACTTACAGTCGAGGGCAGTATAACCATTTGACCTAAACCGTTAGGATTCCCATCATTATTAATAGCATCTTTTAGGTGTAGGTATTGTTCGGTTCTTAGTTTGTTTTTTTTTTGGTTCAGCCGAATGTAAAGAAGACGCTCACTCTCAATTTTAGCATAATTATCCACAACAAATTGATGATAAAGTTGACGGCACTTGATAATGTGGTTATCTTCACCAGCTCGGTACATCAATCTGTGAGCATAAAAATCCATAGCTGATACATTTTTGTTGTGATTTGTAGTGCCTGCTGCTGGATTTATTTGCGGTATTCCAAAATAGTAACCATCTTCACACTGCCAGAAGATCAACGGGTATTGTAGCGCATCATATGACCGGTGGGTTTCGATCACATTTTTAAATGCTTTTATTTAACTTCACTCGTCTCTCTGTTTGTTGGTTAGTTAGTTAGTTTTTCTGTGGTGATCAAATCTTAGAGAGCGTAAAAAAAAGAGGGGAGAGGAGAGAGAGAGCGTAGACGCCGTACACGATGTGTGTTATGCGTTGTTTTCAACGGTCTTATTCATTTTTCACTTAAACCACTAAAGTCACACCAATTAAACCATAAATAAAAACAATTAATTTTTCAAAGTGAATAATAATCTATAAAAACAACTTTGAAATAATCTGCTGGAAAAAAGTTTTTAACGTAAATTTGTTTAAATTAGTTTATTTTTTATAAATATATGATAAAATGATGTTGTAAACAAACATAAATGATGAATATACATAACAAGTTTTATAAAACAATGTCTTAATAGTTTAATAAGTAATTCGATAGCCAAGGACTAAGGTGATGACGATAATGGCCGTCAGCTGGCGATTTTGCTATTCTGACTGACAAAATAGTGGGTCAAAGTTACGGCGTTAAGGGCACTTTATAGCCATGGAAATTTCCAGTAATATAGATTAATAACGTTTTAAGACGTGGAAATAAAAACTAAAGTTGTGGGACCCCAATAAGAAAGTTATAAGAAAAATAAAATGTGGACCAAACTTCCAGACCCAATATTTATGTGAAGTAGGCGCACTTTTTACAAGTCTCCTGATGTAACCAAAGACTAAATAGATGGCTGAATTATCGAGATATAAATGGTTCAACTCAAAAGCATTCCTTTGAAACATTTATTTTTTATCTTTACTTGTTCAAGGTATTGTCCCGTTTTTGCAACACAATGTCACGTTTCTCAAAATCATTCCCAATCAGCACGGATGACAATCTTACACTCATCAGTTGGCATGTGCTCCAATGCTGTTTTGAATAGCTGAACATAAACATTTTGTCTGTGTAAAAGCTCTTGCAGATCAACTATAATTTATTCTCTAGGTTCTGGAATTGCCAAATACCTTTTGTTAGCTTATGAGATTGCATCACCCATGAAATAGATTTGTAGAAATTGGTGTTCGTTATCTTTTGTTGGCAGCAAGGAACCAATTTTGTGGTTGACCTGGCCTTGAACTTTAAATGTTGGCATGAAACTTCAGTCTTGAATATCAAATGTTGAACCGAATGAAATCATCTGAAAGCAAGAGTTGTACCTTCTAATATTTTCCAGAAAATGTCTTCAGATCAGCATAGAACCAGTCGTTAGAGAATACAAAGATTCGGGAGGTGAAACTAATGTAGGTAACTTGACTTTGCCATTGCTGCAGCACATTCCCGGTGGTTCACCTTTCCATTTTAGTGCAAGACAATAAATACATGTGAGATCTATTTTATCTATTGGATTTTCAAAGTAATTTTCATTAGGAGAATATGAAAATGCAATGTGAGATAAGTTTGTTCTATATATAGATGCTCTGACTGTAGCAATTCTTGTTTTCATATTTTGAACTCTTTGTTCATGTGTTTGCTGAGTTTCATTTGTTGTGACTTCAGCAATTCTGGTTTGTAATCTTTCAAGTCTTTGTTCTCTTTCTTGCTGAGTTTCATTTGTTCTAATTTCAGCAGCTCTGGTTCGTAAAAGCTTAGGTCTGTCTTCCGTTAGATCGGTTGTTTCCAAAGATCTTTCAACAGCCTTTCTTTTGGCATCATTAGACTTCATACCACTCGAAGGTCTCTTTTTGACGGCATTATAAAATGTATAAACTCAAATCCAAGCAGATATGATTAAAATGATTAGAATTGTGAGAATGAAAAAATACAAAAAAACACTAAGAGAAATAAGTAAAAATATTTAAAAAAAAATTAATAAGAATTTTAGTTATACAGCTGAAAATTATTTTTAAATAAAAGATCTGAGATTAAATTATACTAAACCTTGCTAAACATGTCGAGCCATTTAAAGTGCAAAAATTCTTTGACACTTTATTAGGTCGAAAAGTAGAAATAAAAGCCTCAGGGTCAAGGTTAGGTGTGCTTGTCCTTTCGGCAAAAGAAAAAAAGAATGTCTTCTCTTTTTCCAAAGTAGAAAACTATCCAGTTAAGGTATTCAAGACAAGACCCGAACCTGTTTCAAAGGTTGGCATTACAGCGGAAAGAGTTAGATTCGCCTACTTAGTTTTTTGTACACGCCCCTATGTACAAGAACCACTTCGTTGTTTCAAATGCAACTGTTTTGGTCACAAAGCAAAGGATTGCAGAAATGCAATTAAATGTCCGCTTTGCACCAAAGATCATGATTTCAAATCATGTCCTGGGAAGGAAAAAGAAAAAAAAGAATGCCCGTGTGTATGCGCAAGCTGTGGAAAGAATGGACATTGCACAGGAAGTAAGGCCTGTCCAAAGTATGCTTTTTCCATAAAAGTCAATTCAGCTGTTGCGAAGGAACGTATTTCTTATGCCGCTGCCTTGAAAAAGGTTGTGACATAAAAGCCTTTTACCAAAAAACATACAGCACAGAAAAATCCAGAACAAATATCCAAAGACACACCAAAAAGAGCGGTTCTGAAAAGAAAGCGCCTGTCACACAAACTCATATTAAGGAAAAACAAGCTATTACTAAAAACAAAAAAAAAGAGAAGAAAGCATCAAAAGATAAAAAAAGACAGAAAAACATGATGAACCAATGAGCTTGCCAACGATACAGGAGCTTGTCGAGAAGATTCAGGAAATAACAAAGGACATACCACAAATGCCCTTGGAAGCTGTAATGAGAGCCATTATAAAAATGTTCAATAACATTCTTAAATACAATGGCTTTTAGGCGTACCCTGAAGATATGGAGGTTTCCGAATCTTGAAATGTGAATCCTTTAGAAAACGGAATAAACCAGTTAAAAAAACAAACATGGACAACAACCTTACCATTTTACAGTGGAACTGTCAGAGTATTCGAGCGAGAGTCAACGAACTAAATATTTTTTTTGGAAAAATTTAGAAAATTCCCGACATCATTGCCCTGCAGGAAACATGGCTGAAAAAAGGAAATAACTTTAGTATTTCAGGCTATAATATTGTCAGGTTGGATAGAGGTCTCCATCAAGAAGGAGGGGTCGCAACACTCCTCCGAGAAGGCATCTCATACACCTCGCAAACCATAGAACAAAACGAACATGAGTCACTACTTGTGACCATTTCTTCTAAAAAGGAATCAAACATCACCATTATCAATGCATACGTTCCACCAAATACCAATCATCAAATACTGCTATCTACACTGGAAAAGTCATCCATTTATACCAACTCAATTGTATTAGGTGACTTCAATGCATACTCTGTTGTTTTTGGTGCTGAAACTTCAGATAATAGAGGAAAATTAATTGAGAAATTGTTAGATCAGTATGGCCTTGTTGCCCTTTTTTCCGGACCAAGTACCCACCTGATTCCCAGCGGAAGGACAACTCATATAGATTTAGCAATGTCTTCTCCTTCTTTATCTCAAAAAGCCTTGTGTAGGGTGTTAGATGAAAATCTGGGCAGTGACCACTACCCGGTTTTGATCACACTAAATAAAAAGGTCAATTACGAGGTAAACAACAGAAAAGTATGGAACCTGGAGAAAGCCGATTGGTACAAATACCAACGGCTTTCACCAGGAGTGTTAAATGAACTCCAAACTTTCACAAACGTTGACGAAGCAACAAACATGTTAACGCAAGGTCTGAACAAAGCCATAGCATCAATACCAACCAAAAATGAAAAACGATCAGGACTTAGGCCAGTACCATGGTGGAATGATGAATGCGAAAGCGCAATCAAAGCAAGAAACAAAGTCTTATACTCACTTCGAAAAGAATATACTACGGCTGGTTTTGAACGGTATCGAGAACTCAAACAAATAGCACAGAAGATAGTGAGGACAGCAAAAGAGAACTATTGGCGAACATTTTGTAGCTCTCTTAACTCACACTCTAGTCAGACTACCATGTGGAAAGCGGTGAAAAATATGGTCCACACACATGCAGGTTTTAACGTTCCAGCGCCGAAACTGAGTGAATATGAAACCTTTTTTTCTTACAAAGACAAAGCGAATGCGTTAGCAACTGCTATTTCAAAAACTCATCAGACAAAAATCTTGACTTACGATTTATTCAAAGGAAAGAGGCTCTGAAAAGAAAAATTACCTTTACCATCAGATCTGGCATTTTTTGCGAAATCGACCCACATGAGTTAAACACAGAAATTTCCTTAAAAGAATTTACGGAAGCTCTGATGCAGAGTGCAAACGGCAAATCTCCAAGTCCAGACAATCTCTGCTATGAGATGCTAAGACAAATTGACGAGATAGGTTTCAATAATCTCTTGGAGCTTATAAACTTTTCTTAGACATGTTTGTGCAAAACCTGCGGAACCGAGGAAACAATCGAGTACTGGTTCCTGCACTGCAAAGAAACAACAAAACTAGGAATGGAACTTTTTAAAAAGGATCCAAAAACCAACTACACTCCAAACCATACTGAACTCGGAAAATTGCCACGACATCATCTATAATTGAATACAAAAAAATCCTAAAGAACTGTAAATATAGAGAAAAAATAGTTTAGTGTAAATAAGTATGTTTTCATTTTGATTTTGTTTTCGCGTGTTAAAATACGTGGTGTAAAAAGCTATAAACTATAAGAAAAAAAAAAAATTTTATTATTAATAATTGACTTCAGATCTAATAGGTGCTTAGCAACCACAAAAGTTAGATTATAATTATTATCATTAATATAGAATAATAAAGATATAACAATTGGCGACCAGGATGTCGAAGGACCAAGATTCAAACATAGCAC
This sequence comes from Erpobdella octoculata, assembly GCA_963978895.1. Taxonomy (NCBI): domain Eukaryota; kingdom Metazoa; phylum Annelida; class Clitellata; order Hirudinida; family Erpobdellidae; genus Erpobdella; species Erpobdella octoculata. The sequence goes on along the minus strand of CAXBUH010000041.1, from coordinate 178,315 downwards.
AATTGCTTAAGTATCTAATTGATAAAGAAGCTCGAGAAAAAGAAGAGAAACTTGAGAGGGAAGCTTGAGAAAAACAAAAAAAAACTTGAAAAAGAAGCTCGAGAAAAACAATAAAAACTTGAAAAGAAGCTCGAGAAAAACGAAAAAAGAGAATTGAAAAAGAAGAAACTGAGAAAAAATTTCATCAGTTAATTTCAATGATGCAGGACAATAGATCCGTCGAAGTAAGACCAGACCTCTACAAACGAGCAATTTGTTTACGATCCAGGTCAAGGGCTTACATTCACTGATTGGATTGGACGATTTGAAGAAGCTGTTCAGTCAGTCGGGGGCGCATCAAAAACCAACTCTGACCGGGAAGCTTCAACAAAACGAATACACGCTACTTAAGGGTAGTATATTGCCGAGAACATTCGAGGGTCTAAGCTATGAGGAGACAAAAGGTTGACTAGAAAAACTGTTTGGTAATAAAAAATAGCATTCATCAAAGACGGTTTGATTTTGAAAACGTCCAAATAAGGGACTCAGAGACTTTTAGGGCATTCGGAGCAAGGGTGAACAGGCTGTGCAACGAAGCACACTGGAAAATTTTCACAAAAGAAGCTAGTATGTGAAGGTGAAGCGTCTTATATTCAGGTGAAGCGTCTTATATCCGGGTGAAATGTTTTTGGGTGAAACGTCTTTTGGGTAAAGCGTCTTATATTCGGGTGAAACGTCTTTTGGGTGAAAAGTCTTTCGGGTGAAACGTCCTGGTACCGTTTGATTTTGATATTATTCTGTTTGATTTCTGTCTATTATTTACTTTTCCTCTTTTCTACTGTTCACCCGGGCTCTGATGATGAATTTTTTTTTTGAAACTGCAGTCAGCTCAAGTAGAGACATAAATTGAATGGTAGACATTAAATAAGGTTTTTTGTTTTCGAAGAATTGCTTAATTGAAAATAAATTGCGCAAACTTTTTACTGAATCGATTCATTTGATTCAGTTCAGCTTAAAGAATCGTTCAAAAAGAATCGTTCGATTAACCCATTTGCTGAGCCAGCCAATGATAAGCGCACTCACACTCATTCAGTGAGTCGTTTAGTTTTTCACTTGTACAGAATCGTTCACTGACTCGTTGAAAGATTCATACTGCGAACTGTTTAATGTTTATTCTATCAATCAGATAAAACTGTTACTAAAATGAATAAAAAATTATTTTGTGTTTATTTTGATAAATCAGCAGTCTACAAAAATAAAATTTTTATTTACTCAGATTAGCATTTAAAAAAGACAGTTTTGCTACACATGATGTTGTGAGACGATTTCTTCTTTCCGTGATTGTTTGTCCTGATTTAGAAAAAAATATGCTCACAAGGTACAGATGTTGCCACTATACACAATGTCAACTTGGGCAAACCGCTCAACAACAAAACTCCAACTTCAGCAGGGATGACAAAAATATAGCCCATTCTTCGCAGGATAATCGACTCCTTTGCAGGTTAGTCGACTTTCCAATTAAAGTCGATCAACTGTCAACTGTCGATAAACCTTACAATAACCGTTTGTGCATGACTATTTCACACCGACCGATTTGATCTGATTTTCTTGTTTAGTGTTGTCGGGTCTGGTTTTTTGTCGATTTGGAGCGTGTTTTATTCTGTAACACAGTTTAATGAAATTTGAAAAAAAACATTCAATAAATCAATCAAGCAGTTCATGATAGTCATTTCAAAATTGGAGTGTGTGGAAAACAACAAAACCTTTCTGATTAAGTCGTTTGCCGCACTTGGCACACATATAAAGTGTTTTTGCCACAATTTTCTAGCTTGTAACGACCTAGTGTTTAAACTTTTTCAGATTGTGACCTTGGCCATTATAACGAATGTCTGGTGAAACATTTGTTTATGCAACAATCCGACAGTTTTTAAGATTTCCCTATCGTTTTGCTTCTTCAACCATGTATGAATTCATTTTATTTGTATAAAACAATATAAACAGCTCATAGGGATTTTTGATCAAGCAAATCACTATTGTTTGTTTCAAACTCGTTATAGACTGTTTTACAAGTAGCGATTCAAACGACTCTTTTGCTTTAAGTGCACAGCCTAATCTCATCTTATCATTATTTTAATCATATATATATATACCTGCTCGGACACATCACAAGGAATAACATTTTCTTTATCAGTCACGTGTTCTGATGCGTCGGCTTTAAAAGTCAATGCTATCATCATCATCATCATCATAAAGAGTTAGTTCCATAGTTTCCTTCAACTTAGAAAACGTTCTGTTAAAGGACTTTCCTTTTTGATCTTTCGAAACTATATATTCAAAGAATAATACTTAGGAAAAAAACTATCATCAATTCAATTACTGCACAATTAAAAACTGAATAAACTAATATCGACTCGTTTGCATAAAGTACCCAAATTGAACCGACGATCGAATAACTAGCAGGAATCATTAGATTGTGGGTTAGTGTTAACAGAATTAAATTTAATTAACGTTGTTGTTTACTTTTGAGTACATGTTCTTTCGCATTTCAAATTTCTGTTATGATAACTTCCATGAAATTAGCACAATAAATTTTTAGATTAATGTTGGTCAAAAACTTTAAAATGCACACATTCTAACCCAGATTAAACTACTTAATATGAATATATAAATTATTTCGAAAAATGTATACAGACAGTACATTGAAGTTTTCTTAAATATGAAAAAATAAAAACAAAAAAATTACAGCTTAATATTATGCAACGCTAAGAATACGTTTGTTCGTGAAATGTATAATGATCTAACACGGGTTAACAGGTAGCACAAAGTTAAGTACCAGCGTATAAAAAACTAAATTATTTTCTATGCGTCTCTGATTTACCACTTTTTAAAAAAAACGAGTTGTCAAATTGTTAGTTTTAAATAAGAAAACGCAAGTACAATAAGTACCGTTTATTATTAAATGAGTGTGCAATCAAGGAAATAGTTTCAACTATTCCAAAAACTTTTGTAAGACGTGATGGTCTAGTGGTTTAGACACCGGCTTAAATATCCGAATACTCGGATTCGATTCCAGGTTTGGAACTAATATTTTCCTTGAGCCAGAAACTAACTCACATGTGCTCACGTCAACTCATCGTTTCATCCTTTTGTGGTCGATAAATGGAGAAAATAAGGTTCAGCACATCTCGATTTTAGATAAACGTGGGGGTGGCAGAAAATGTCTGATCCCTAATGCACGAGTCGTTCCCGGCGGTGCTGTGGTGTGGACTACTTCACAAAGTAGCGCCCTAATAAAATAGAAAAAAAAACTAACATACCTGACAAATGTTTGCCAGTGTTGTGAGCCGTCACTTCATCACTTTGTAAACTAGAACCAGCATAATCAATTCTCCCATTGTATTTTCTATGAACAGCTTTCAAAAAACGATAAGCTTGAGATGATATATTTAAGTCATCTTCAAGTATTAATGCCATTTCACGATATTTTGAAGAAATAAAAGGAGCTGCAGCAACTGTTTCTGGATTTTTGCTGAATGGAGGAGCATTAATTGGTCTCCACGTGTCAACCCATTGACCTAAAATTCCAACGTGGACTTCCTGGACGTGAACTCTAGTTGGTCCTTTATTCCATTTAAAATTACTAACAGCTTCGAAAGTTTCATTGTGAACCGTACCGTCAGCCTTGCGATCTATCCATATCTCTAAAGCCGCTGTGTCACCATCAAGTTCGAGGTCTTGTAATGACCACAAAAGCTTCAAGACACTAGCTTTGCGATTGTAAGTAATAACAATTAAGCGAAGATCGAGTTCTTCTTCATACACTACAGGTGCTATAGATGTGTTCCTGAACTTCGATTTAACAACCGGTTTCTGTTTGATGTGCTGTGTTTCCAACCAGCTGAGTGTTTCTGCATTAGATTCTTTTAAGGAGTGCATTTTTAGACGCTTATATATCAAAAAAAAAGAAAAGGTAGCCAGAAGGAAAATGGTACTAATAGTGACATATAGCGTGCGCATTTTGAATTGAAAATTTAAGGTTTTCACGGTTAATTGTTTGATGGTAGAAACAGAAACCAATATAACTGTTGTTCTGAAAAAAATAAATAAAAAATAAAAAATTAATATATTAATTTAGTTTTTTTTATAGTTTAAACGATTGTTCCAGCCGTATTCAATTTTTTTTATAAGCTAGTGTTGTTGTTACGGCTAAAAATTTGGGTCGATCTTCTTAATTATACACATTGTTGACAAACAAACTAGTTTATCATTAATCGATACCTTTCTGCCATAAATTACGTATACATAAGCAAGGTTTAAATCCAAACGCATATATCTAAATAATTGAGCAGAACTAAGTTTAATTGACAAGATTTATTTTGGTTGATCGTGTCCAGAATGGTGATGTATAGTTTCCCGAAAGTTTCCTAATATGAAAACTTGGATTGCAAAGGAAATTGAGTTTAAAACGTTTTTTAAAAACGCCTATAGCTGCAAGTTAAAATCTTTTATTTTTTTATCAAATCTACAGGAAAGCTAAGTTTATTTTCAATAATTTGTTGGTTTTGCAAACCACGCACACTTTTTTCACAGCAGGTTTCAAAGTTTCACCAGTTATATTCATATAATGGTGGTTTAATTTTTTATTGCAAATTGAATATTTATCCTCTTCGCTGAATTAATTATCCAGTTCGCGAAATATATATATATTCCTTAAGGCACGCTCCATTGAAAATAATGGCCCATTTTGCGTTTATCAGTTTTCGCGACAAAGCCTCAATAAATCGTAACTTAGAAGACGAAAGACGATTTTTGATGTCAGTCATTTTATTATTAACTGGACATGGGCTGACTGCAGCTTCGGAAAACTTTTTTCCATTCTCAGAGCCCGAAAATAAAGTAACTGTTTAACAAAATAAAATGAACGTACCACGTACTATAAATGCAAAAAACAGAACAGAAATCAAAACGTCGAAAGTCACAACTGAAATGTAAACAACATAGGTAACATGAATGGAAGCAGGTGTAGTTAGTAAGTATGTTGCTATGATAGGGCGAAAGTTGTTATTAAAAGGTGAAATGAGAAATTATGGAAAATATTTAGTAATATATGGTAGAATGAGGTTTGTAACTATAAATGAAATATAACTATTGTTACACGGTATAGGAAAGGAATGAAGAATCAATCTCTATCGGTATCTTTTTTATCTCGTTTTCGACGAGAAGTAATATTAGGATTATTAATTATATCAGGAAAGATGTGTTTATTAGGCGAACTTGCGTTATTAAGGGCTGGTGAGGAATCGTGGGACGGTTGAGGTGTGACTTATTGTTGCGGTTGAGTGTCGCTGTGGTGGGCAATTAAATCGGAGTCGTTAACGTTTTTGGAGGGGGAGCGATCGTGTTGAAGGTTATCTTTAGAGCAATCTTTGGTTGAAGATAGGTCGACAATAGAGTGGCATGGATTATCAGGCGCCAGGGTATTATGACAAATTATAGTATTTTCAGAAGAGTTGTTGCAGGCGGCGATCTGTTGATCTGAAGGGTTGTTTTGTAGACTGATGGCGTGTTGTCCTAGTGGACGGTGAGTGTCGAAGGAGTCAACGCCTGTTTCGTGTTTATTGGTCTCGGTTTAGTTTTTGGGGGCTAGTACTTGTTCGTTAGTGAAACTCGGTTTAGGCTCTCCTAGTCTGTAGCCATGTAGTAAAGGAACCGTAGCTTGCGTTGTACTAGAAGTCGGACGACCGAGGAGTGTGCTCGGTCCTTGTGGAAAATGCTGGCGTCCATTATTGTGATCGAACAGTTGCAAGGTCTGATCAAAATGGTCGTCTTGAATATTCATACTGGGTTGATTTCGTAATATATATAGTGCTTCAAGGATCTTTAGCCGAGTCGGATCATCTGAGGAAATGAGCACGCGAGTGTTGGGGTCGGTGATGGTCCTCGTGAGCGCGACTCCATGATTGGTAAGGAAATGAGTCTGAATGTTGCCGCCCTGTATGTGCATGGATAGCCGCCTAGATAAGGTCGTTCTGGTGTGACCAATGTATGTTGCGACCTCTTCGTGTTCGTAAGGGCAGCGAAACTCATACACAACGTTAGTTTTTTTAAAAAGGGTCGGACGGATAAGGTTATTTGGAGCGACGAGGTTATGAGTTTTGCGAGTTTTGTAGTATATCAGGAACTGGATTTTACTGGTTGGGTCGACTGGAGAGACTTCGGACCGTATTATGTTTCGAAGAATTGATTCATCGGTTTTGTAGTTATCGTGCATTTGAGCGCGATAATGTAGTGCAACAGTTGTTTGTGTTGGAGAGTCAGTGTTGTCGATCGAGTGGTACTTTTTGTGAAGAAACGCTTTCACTGTGCTATCAACTAGAGTATTAGAAAAATTGTTGTTGATCAACAGTTGCTTAATTTGTTGAAGTTCTTGGTGAAAATGGGACCAGTCTTCTGTCACTTTGTATGCTCGATGTAGGTATGATAATATTGTGCTTTTTTTGTACTGTTCGGGGCAGAATCCGTCACCGTTCAAAGTGGTAGCACCCGAGGTAGGTTTAGTGTAAATGTCGAGATGAAGTTTATTTTCCAGTTGGGAGACAAGAACATCAAGAAAGGGGAGTTGGTGCTGTATGTTGCAAAGTTCGTAGGTGAAGTTAAGTACACTATTGCTTTCAAGCGCGGTCTTCAGTTCCAAATATATATATATATATATATATATATATATATATATATATATATATATATATATATATATATATATATATATATATATATATATATATATATATATATATATATATATATATATATATATATATATATATATATATATATATATATATATATATATATATATATATATATATATAGTAGAGTACCCACTACACAGATCAATTTTTTAGGTCCCGGCTCCGCCCGTCGACAACCTGGCCCAGTCCGTTTCAAAAACCGAAATACCTGGCCCGACGCGGCCCGTCTAATATGGGCCCGGCCCGTTTTTACAGGCCTAGAAGTTCTATATACTTGATGAAAAACTTCGGCCCGTCCCACCTTGACTTCAGGTTTAGCCCGGCTTGTCTGAACACCCTAAAATCACTCAAATGTCTATATACTTGGTTAAAAATATCGGCCCGTTCCACCTTGATTTAAGGTTTGGGCAGGGCCGTATGAAAACCCTAAAATAACGGCTTGGCCCGTCCGTCCGGTGATAAACTGAACTCATCTACTTTTAACCGGCCCAAAACCTCAAAATACTAATTTTCACATCTGTAGCATTTACAGTTTTTGAGTAGCAGTTATTTTAAAATCAAATAACCCCTTTTCCACTTCACATTTGAGGTCCTGGAAACCAAATTTTCAAAAAATGGTAAAACACGTATATCTTTATTTTTAGAATAGAAACTAAATACTAATTTTTACATCTGTGGTATTTACAGTTTTTTAGTAGCAGTTACTTTAAAAAACAAATAACCCTATTTTCCACCCCACATTTGAAGTCCTGGAAACCAAATTTTCAATATATTGTGAAACCCGTATATCATTATTTTTAGAGTAGAAACTAAATACTAATTTTTACTTTTGTAGCATTAACAGTTTTTGAGTAGAAGCTACTTTAAAAACCAAATAACCCAATTTTCCAGCCCACATTTGAGGTCCGGGAAACCAAATTTGTAAAAAAATGGTGAAACACGTATATCTTTATTTTTAAAAAAGAAACTAAATAATAATTTTTACATCTGTGGTATTTACTGTTTTTGAGTAGCAGTTTCTATAAAAGACAAATAGCCCTATTTTCCACCCCACATTTGAAGTCCTCGAAACCAAATTTTCAAAAAATGCTAAAACACGTATTTCATTATTTTTGGAGTAGAAACTTAATACTAATTTTAATCCTGTAGCATTAACAGTTTTTGAGTAGAAGCTACTTTAAAAACCAAATAACCCAATTTTCCAACCCACATTTGAGGTCCGGGAAACCGAATTTTCAAAAAATGGTGAAACACGTATCTTTTTATTTTTTAAAAAGAATCTCATTTTTGGTTTTCGAGATATACATTGTTTTAGAAAAAAGTTTGTTTTCCAGTTTTTTCCCCTCAGGAGCAAAATTTTCAAGAATCCTTTCTTAGCGGATGTTTACGCTATAAAAGTAATATAAGTTCCAAATTTCACGTTCCTAGGATGAGGCGTTTGAGCTCGGCGTTGATTATCAGTCAGTCAGTCAGGACATGTTCTTTTATATATATAGATTTATTTATATATATATTTACATATACATATATAAATTAATTTAATTAATTATTAAAACAGATTAAACGATTAAAATAGAGTCAATAATCAATGATAAAACCTAAAACTTAAACTTATTTTTGTGTCCAAAATTTGGCATTTCTGCTCGAGATTGCAACCTGTTTCTAATAAAGCCATCTCTTGAAGTAGCGTCAGTTACATTTTGTAACAAGTTTAACACATCTTTCCACAGATTGTGTGTAACAAGGAATGTCATCAATTTACAGGCTCTAATTTTTGGCCATGATTTGAATTTCGACATCTGATATATGTCGAAGAACCGGAGGTGCTGTAACCTGACACTCGTGCCACACAATAATTTCGATATTATCTCTAGCAGAGAAGTAAATTTTTTGTGGTTTAAATATCTTGCGCTTAGCACTGCTATCAGCTTCTCTAGCTTGTATTATCCGTCGCAACGCCATCTCTTGTATGTAATTTCTATTATCAAACAGCATACTGATAAGTGTGTTCTCTGGGTGCGCAAAAAAACATTTTTTTTAATTACAGAATCCACAACAGATCTTTGGCTAAAAATCAAGAGTACATAATCAGTTAAAAAATATGTTTGGCACCGTCCTTAAAAGATGTCTTTTGCTTGATTAAAAACCAAATCGGAGCGTATACTTTAACCACGTAGTTAACAAGCAATTGTAACTTTTCTGACGGATTTAGAGAACTTGCGTAAAGTCTGAGTATACGATTAACATAATTAAGCCTCGTCGAGTGCGCCATTTTTCAGGTTGACGGACAGCCAGCTCAGGAGTACAGGAACCAGTAGATACAGCTTGACATATTTTATAAAGATACTTTCGATCCGACCATCGACCACATTTTCGACAAGTCAGGCAAATTACCAGTCACCGCACACAAAGACACTATGCTTTTCTTTTCACAACAAGCTAATTGTTTTTCAATCGGTTCAGATTATTCTCTAGGACCTGAAGTGCAACCATCTAAGATCAAGAAGGAGTGGCAAAAAGGTAACTCATTGAAATGAAGCATACAAACACACCATTGTAACGGTCTCTAAAATTTTTTTTTCAAATATTGAATCACACCACCTTTCCAACCGGTATTAGTTGGAGTTCCATCACATCCAACGCATATCACGTCATTTAAATTCCAACCTTGACCCTCTAATAGAGTCGTGATCGAAGTAAAAATTTCCCTTGCAGTGCCACGACTTGGCGTTGTGTGTCCCAAATAGATTGATTTAGGTTCTGCTAAAAATGAGATGTGCTCTTCTGAAACTTTTTTGCGATGGTAACGATTCCCTATTTTTTCATATATCAGAGTCTAGTCTTTTCGCCCATCAAAGTAAAAGCTTTTTAAAACAATATCTCTATTATTTTTTGAAGCTTCTTTCCAGGCATTAGATACAGCTCTGTGGATTTTCTTTGATCCAACAAAAAACTTCTCTCATTGACGGGAACATTCTTAGCTATGAAAACACAAACAAGATTCAAATAAAGTGCATTTACAGGCAGCAATGTCGAAAATTTTTTCAGATGACTCTTACAAACATTTCAGTTTGTTTTTAAAACTATCATTTTTTTTGCTTTTGGGGTATTTTTTCAAATTGAGGTATTTTTCAAAATGTGATTTTAATAATTGAATAACTCGTTCCTTTGTAACAATTGGAATCGAACCTTTTGTCCAAATATTGGTAATCTCTTCAGAAACAATCTCATATATATCTGAATTTGATGAATTTTTTCTATTAAACTTCAATTTCAGGTCGTGCTTAACAAAGAAAAAAAATTTAATGGCGTCCCTTATAGTTGATAGCTGCCGATTGTCAAGTTCTTTGTATGGTCCCAAAATGACAATTTTTCAAAACTTTGAAAATCGGTAGAACCCTAAAGATAAACTTTTATTTTATTTTTATAATTTATTTCATAATTAACATTCAATTACGCAAATTTTAAGAGGTCTTGCACTAAGGAAAGCCAAAAAAATATTTTTATGACACCCTGATATATAAATAAAATGAATACTGATTTTATATATATATATATATATATATATATATATATATATATATATATATATATATATATATATATATATATATATATATATATATATATATGTAATATATGTTTATAGTATTTAAATTGCTATAAATAAAATGAATACTGATTTTCTACTTGAGAAACATTGGCCGTGTTTCGGACAAGGTAATCATTCAGTAGCTTCGAAAATGATGCATGAATGGTGTAGCAAAATATCTGCGTTTGTCTCATCACTTTCGGAGCGATTAACTTGAAAGTATGGACAAAATCAATCTTGACGAAATCTGCAAGTTGAAATCAGATTTGGCAGTCGCAAAGACTGAGAAAAAGTCCCCATCGATTGTGAAAGACTGGGTTCAAGTGGTGAAAGCCGGTACTCAAAAAACAAAACAGCCAGCTGCTTAACTGGTTGTTGTTAATGCTTCAATAAATCAACTGAAGGATCGTGAAAGAAGAAAAAAGAATATAATTGTTTACGGTATCCCGGAGTCGCCGAACTCGGCCCAGGCTACTAAAAGAGCTGAGGATGAAGACTCAGTTAAGCGAATCTTGAACGTAATCGGTAAGTCTGAGGTAAAACCTGTAAATTTGAAACGACTAAGATCTAAAGACACAAGCAAACCAGGTCCAATTTTGGTAGAATTATCTGATGTTAGTCTTAGGAATCCGATTCTCATGACTGCCAAAAGTCTGAGAAACAGTGACCATAAATCGGTTTATATCAGTCCGGATTTTACAGAAGCAGAAAGACAACTGGATTATCAACTTAGACTTGAAAAAAAAAACAAATTAAATGCAAATTTAGCTAAAGATTCGCCCATTCGGTGCTGCATCCGGGGTAATCAATTGCAAAAATTCAAAAAAAGTTTCTATCAAGGAAGTTTTTGCTGGCCTGTCTGTTGCTTTTCAAGGCCAAGGAAAAAGAATTATCAGCTTCGGGGGAATTCATATTTCGGGTAAGGGGTTCTCCAGAGAAAATGAAGATTGTAAGACTGAGAGAGAAAAACTAAAACAAAGTAAAAATGATAATTGTCAGACAAAAGAAAAATATTTAAATGAGGTAATATGCTGCAATGAAAGAAATTTCAAAATTATTTGTTCTAATGTAGATTCACTTTTTAGTAAGCTTTCAGAACTAAAGTTTCTTTTATGTGCGCATGATGACATTGATATTATTGTGTTTACGGAAATTAATCCAAAAAGAATTACAGAAGAGCATCTAGAAAGTGAATATAACATTGATAATTACATTTTACTAACTGTCAATTTTATGAAACCTTCTAAAAGAGGATTATGCTGTTATGTAAGAAAAAAACGTGGTTGCCACCCCTATCTCATCTCATTAGAATGTAATTTTTATGAATTTCACTGTCTCAAGCTGTGTGGTCATTTCTTTGATATATCCATTTTGGTTGTGTATAGAATTCCACATTCTAATGTATTAAACAATTCTGGTTTATTAGAATTAATATCTACATTTTGTAAGCTGAATGGGAAAAAATTATCTAAAGAGATTTTAATCTACCTCGTATTGATTGGACATTATATAATGCACCTGGAAGCGACATATCTTTTGAAAAACCAATTGATTGAAATTATTACAGAAAATTTTCTGGAACAATTTGTGCACCAACCAACAAGATTTAGAAATGATCGACAAGCCAACATCTTTGATTTAGTCTTTAGTACATATGATAATCAACTGAACCTAGATTACCTACCCCCTTTAGGGAAAAGTGATCATCTAGTACTCATAGTGAACTACATTTGGTCTAGTTTAAAAGTGTCACCAAAGGCCAAATTCAAGTTTCACAGTGCAGATTATATAGCCATGAAAAACGCATTAGCAATTGACTTATTTAGACTGTCTTTGATCAAGGATCCTACGTTAGGCTATTGCAACTACTTTAAAGTACTGTTGTCAGCAGCGACGGCCAAATTTGTTCCATTAATTTCTGATCAGGAATTTTAACCAGGAAATAAAAACGCATTCCGTTAGAATTAACAAATTTGATCAAGTTGAAGCAAAAGCTCTGGTCAGCTCATATAAAATAAAAAACCTAAGCAATCTATTAGAATATAAAATTATTAAATGTCGGTTGCCAGCAAATGTAAAAACAATCCTAAGGTTTTTTTGGAAATATGTTAAAACTAAAACTCAAACAACAAGCACCATAGAAGATTTAAAACATACTGACATCGGTGGAAATGCAGTGATTTGCTCCTCAGATAAAAATAAATCGGAATGTCTGGCATCATTCTTGGAACAGGTTTTTGTAAATGATACATCAGATTTGAATTACGAGCAGCTGCTTTTCAAAACTGATTTTCCAATGAATGAAATATCAATTATACCTGAATTAGTTTTTGCCAAACTGTCTAAAATGAATCCTAACAAATCTCATGGTATTTACCCAAAAACTATTTTTGAGTGTAGACATGAAATTTTTACATGTCTAGCTGAAATATTTAGTAAACGAACACTCCCTGACAATTGAAAAATTAGTACCATAGTCTCAATAATTAAAAAAAGTAGTTAGCTAGATCCATTAAATTATAGGCCAGTGTCATTGACCTCAGTTCCGTGTAAAGTAATGGAATCTATTTTAAGTGATTTTATACTATCACACTTTTTAAATAATAATCTATTTCATGGTAATCAGTATGGTTTCATGAAAAGTGAATCTACTTCTTTGCAATTGCTTAAAATTATGAATCTCTGGACGAATGCGCTGGATCGAGGCAAGCAAGTAGATATAATCTACATTGATTTTTAAAAGGCATTTGACAAAGTGCAGCACAAAAGTTAATTTATAAACTGAAGTGCTATAGACTACACGATACTCTGATAAGATGGATTGAAAACCTTCTGACAACAAGACACTTTCAAGTCAAAGTTAATGACCAGCTATCATCTAAGCATAAAGTCCTGAGCGGAGCTCCACAAAGTAGTAGTGTCTTAGGTCCATTGCTATTTGTAATTTATAGCAATGACGTATTTCAAGCTTATGACATTGAAGGTTTTGATATCT